>JARFOD010151042.1:0-12492 GCA_031763545.1 Mopalia muscosa | reverse complement strand
CTACCCACGTGTCATGGTGACAATACCTGTACATCAATGTAACAACATGTGAGCAAATCAACATGTAAAATAATACAAGGTGGTTTTTAGCTTTTTCACATACCCAGGTGTCATGGTGACAATACCTGTACTTCAAAGTAACAGCATGTGAGCAAATTTGTGAAGACTTTATGAACTTACTATGCCATTGGTTTAATCCCCTATAACTGACCATTGTATTAACATATAAATCTCAATAAACGTTTTGATTGGCCAATTCTTGGTGATGACCCTGTATCAACTATATAGATATTAAAATTTCCTTCTCTGTTCTTTATTTCAGATATCAGATGGCATTGATGTAAACATTCTTATGTTTCTCCCCACAGTCATTATAGGAATTGTGGGGGGTATATTAGGAGCTCTTTTCACATTTTTAAACTTGAAATTTGCTCGAATTAGGAAAAGAATGTTGGCAGCCATGACAAAAGTTTGGGTTCAAAAAGTCTCCAGAATGGTTGAACCTGTAATTGTAATGGTGAGTTTAATGTGTTCAAATGGTCTAGAATTATAGAACCTGTAACTGTGATTGTGTGTTTAGTTGGTTCAAATGGTCTTGAAATATTCAACTTGTAATTGTAATGGGGAGTTTTATGGGTTCAAAAAGTGTCCAGAATGGTTGAACCTGTAATTGTTATGGTGAGTTTGCTGGGCTCAAATGGTCTAGAATTATTCAACCTCTAATTGTAATCTTGAGCTTAATGGGTTCAAATGGCCTCTATAATTATTCAACCTGTAACTGTAATGGTGAGTTTAATGGGTTCAAATGGTCTCTAGAATGATTGAACCTGTAATTGTAATGTTAAGTTTGATGGGCTCAAATGGTCTAGAATCGTTGAACCTCTAATTGTAATGTTACGTTTAATGGGTTCAAATGGTCCCTATAATGATTGAGCCTGTAATTGTAATGATGACTTTAATGGGTTCAAAAAGTCTCCATTTTCATGGGTTCAAAGAGTCTGTATAATTATTGAACCTGTAATTGTAATGTTGAGTTTAATGGGTTCAAAGAGTCTCTGGAATGATTAAACTTGTAATGGTGAGTTTAATGGGTTGAAACGGTCTCTAGAATGATTTCACCATTATTGTAATGGTGATTTTTATGGGTTCAAAGGGTCTCTCGAATGGTTTCACCTGTAACTGTAATGGAGATTCTACCTCAAACTTGAGACATTATAGGCCTATAAGTACCATAATCCAGTAGAAACAACTAGAGCATTGTCAATCTGCAGACAATTAATCATACTATTTTGTTTGATATTGCAGGTGTTAGTCACAACAGTATCAGTATTTTTACCTGCAGCTTTTAACTGCTCTCCATTTACCTGTATTGAAGGTTCTACAGGTAACATCAGGTTAGTGCTATCATATCTTTATAACATTTCTGTCTAAAGTTTCAGCTGAGCACTTGCCAGATTGAGAAGAATTCATAATTTCACAAATGGCAAAGATAGATTGATATATAAATGCAAAAAAGACATTCTAGTTGAGGATTATATAAACATTGATACAGAGATTTTGTGCCTAATGTGGTCCGTCATCACATGTTTTTGAATAGCCCTGGTTGTTTGGAATAGGTTTACTATTTTGAGGCAGATAATCAAAATTACATGCTGGTGTTTATAAACATCAATTTATTGTTCACCTAGAGTTGGTTGGTTGCTAAAACCCAATGTTGAGGGCCCACGGCCATGGCTTAGTGGTTAGCAAGTGTGGTTGCTAATGCCTACTTCGATTTACCGTTCACAGGATCGAGTCTGTCTGTTTACCCTAGGGTATATGAGTGAGTCACATGATGTGGCTCCGGTTATCGCGGGGGTGTTTTTTTACAAGGTTTCTTCTTCTTTTGCTACCGTAATAGGGCTAGGAACAGTGTGAAATGGACAATCTGTCATCATATGCAGATTACGATGTTAAACCCCAATCAAACAAAGAAACAAACACTCCATGTTGAGGGCATATCTGTACTTCACAATTACGATGTAATCTGGTGTAAGCAGTTAATCCACCTTTCAGTCAGCTATCACACACATGGCCAATCACCCCACCGCAATAAATAAATAAATCAACCAATCAATCAAATAAAATAATAACTATCTAAATAAATTATATAAATAGTAACCTTCTATCAGTTCAATGGTCACTTTCAAATATCTTTATTTCGGGAATAGATAACCTGGTGCATATTGACAGAGCTCTGTGTGTCCTCAGATATAAAGGGCAACATAGAATTTGTCAAAAGGTTTCTTAAAAAATATAAAGATTTGACTAATTGATGTATCATGTGAGTGTTTGTATTCAGTACAGGTTGTTTAAATGACACGAGGAATGGATTACATGTTGAACAGTCAGTGTATCATTTCTCCTGCCCTAAAGGTTCAGATTGGAAGGTTGGCCAAACCACTTGGAAAACAAATGGCTCCTACAATGAATGTAAGATTAGTCTTATGATTATATATTTTGTTGTTAGTTGATCATTCTTTATAATACTTAGGCTCTCTGGCTTAATTAAGGTGTTTAATATGTTTAAAATAAAAAATACAATGCCTATGTTTGTGAAACTTGGAAGACACATTCAATATCGATTGCAGTTGTACCTTTTGCTAAAATGTACTTGCCTTTTTTTTATTTCTATTGATACAAAGTTGGAATTTGTCATAATCAGAGGTATATTTTTTTTCTGCATCAAAACTCAAAAACTATACGGCCTCTGTTGATGAAAATTGGTTGACAGATTAACCATTAACTGTAGTTGTGCCTTTTTGTACAGGCTGGGTGGTTTGCTCTAATTGAATATTTATGGAAATATAATATCTCATATTCTAATAATGCTAATAATTGACTATATTATGAATATAAAAATTATTTATCTTTATATTTCCAGTGGCGACGTTATTATTTGGTACAAGTGAAGAGGCCGTTAAACACCTGTTCTCCAGGAAGACACACCTGGAGTTTGGTTATGGGTCATTATTCACCGTGTTACCATTCTATTTCCTCATGGTATGCTGGGCCTCTGGGACCTCTGTGTCATGTGGAATTCTCGTCCCTATGCTGTGAGTTTATTCAGTAATTGGTACAGGTAGACAAGTGGCACATTTTCTGATTATTAGCAATGTCTGGATAAGGTCAGTCTTGAGAGCCTTGTCATACTGTCTTTTAATTCTTATCATAGTAAGAACATTATTTCACCCTCAGAAGAAATCTCTTTATGTTTTACAAATGTTTAAGTGTGACTATTTACTGTGTGAGATGTGAAATGAATGAAATAGAGCTCATCAGTTGTTTGGGGTTTTATTTTACTGTCCGATTTTTGTCTTTGGTAATGTTTTGAGTCGGTGGTGAAAAAACCTAAAAAAATCGTATGATATGGGAACACCTGTTGATTTGATACAACACTCCTGTGGAATACATGTGCTTTAAGTTTAGAGGTTTATGCCAGCAAACGTTTTTTGCTTGTGGCAGAGGTTTGGAAGGGAACTTCCAGTTATCGTGGCGTTTCCAATGGCTTAGAGCAACATAAAGTCAATCTGTTGGCGACATCATTTTAGTAAGGCTTGTGATTGTCCTGTACTTGTCCTATCTTGTCTTTGTTTGTTGCCAGTGGCGTTGAGTGTTTGTTGCTAGTGGCGTTGAGTGTTTGTTGCTAGTGGCGTTGAGTGTTTGTTGCCAGTGGCGTCGAGTGTTTGTTGCCAGTGGCTTTGAGTGTTTGTTGCCAGTGGCGTCGAGTGTTTGTTCCCAGTGGCGTCGAGTGTTTGTTACTAGTGGCGTCGAGTGTTTGTTGCCAGTGGCGTCGAGTGTTTGTTGCCAGTGGCGTCGAGTGTGTTCCCTTAGCCATTGTGCTGGCACGTGGTCCTGTGAGTGAAATAACCTTAAGTATGGGTTTAAATGACCACAAGCACTAATAATAACTTATTTTCATCTGATGAAACGTGTCTTAAAAATATGTTTCCATCAAGGGAAATGTTGTTTTTGTTTGTTGTATCTAATTTAGCGATAAGAAGCGATTTAAAACGGTGAAAAAAACAATGCATTTGATTGGTCAGAAACTTGATAACGTACGCGTATGGGGAAGAAGTCATTGTTTAAACCCCAGCCACAGCTACGTCACAACTCTTGACCGGAAAATCTTAATTGCGTGATATCTATTAATTGAAACATAACTGTTTGTTATAATTTAGCACAATTACCTTTATTCATTACCCAAAATGACCACAACAGGCCAAAAACTTAACAGGTGTTCCCTTTTAAACCCCAATCAAGCTTGTAATTACTCGCTTGGGCTTATTTTCAACTAAGATGTGACAGCCTCAGTACAGTTGAGCCTTTTGTTTTAGTTTAAGGACAGTGATTATACAAAACTGTGTTTTTCAATGCACTGATATTTCATCAAGGCTTTCATCAAAGCATTGAATTTGTAATGATTTACCCTCATGAAGTGGGTTTTTATTTTTATATAAAGCATTAGTGTCTTGTTACTGATACTCTCCTTGTTTTGTTTCAGTTATATTGGAGCGTTATACGGACGTATTGTTGGTCAGCTTCTCTCAACATTTTTTTCTGTTCATTCTGAGGATTCTGGGTATTGGGCATGGATGGACCCCGGAGCATTTGCCCTAATTGGAGCAGCCTCATTTTTTGGTGGTGTCTCACGATTAACTTTAGCCGTCACTGTTATTATGGTGAGCAATGACATAAACAGCCCCTGATTCCCATAACTTACTGATTAATTCAACAAGAGATTGGGCCCGCGGCCATGGCTCAGTGGTAGCGAGTGAGCTGGAAATGCTTCGATTTACCGTTCATGGGTTCGAGTCTGCCTTTCGACCATCAGGCATATGAGCGAATCACATGTTGTTGCTCTGGCGATCGCGGGGGTGGTGTTTATGAGGTCTTCTCCCGGTTTTCCACCGTATTAAAGCTGTGTACAGTGTGAAGTGGGCAATAAGTGAAATACCCTTGAGTACGACATTAAACACCAATCAAACAAATAAAAACAAAATCAACAAGAGATTTTCATGGTGCACAACTGTCCTTGTCGTACATAGTACATTTGACTTGATATTGCTTGACACTTGACAAAGTAGCGAGCCCTACGGCCGAAGGCAGCATGTTTCAGCGAAATACATACTGGTTTACAAAGCACTGGATGATCATTAATTTTCCAACAGAGAAAAACACTTGACTTTTTATTAAGGTTGTGTGAGTGTGACAATTATTGTTGGATAGAGCACTGTCACATAGGTGAGGTACCCCTACATTAGCATGGTTTTAACCACCAATCAACCAACCAAAACAGCTACATATATATATATAAGAAGTGCTATATTCTGGATTATAAACGAGTAAAATGAAAAACCATTCCTACACTTTGCAAAAATGTGTGGTTACTTCAGATTTCTCTATGTGCTTGTGTGTGAACTATAGATGTGTAAAATGTCATATATTTTCAGATGGAGTTAACGAATGACGTCCAGTTTTTATTGCCTATTATGGTGTCCGTGATGGTGTCAAAGTGGGTGGGTGATTTCTTCACTCATCCTCTGTATCATGCTCTCTTAGAACTCAAGTGTATCCCATTCTTAGACCAAGATCCAACCAATATCGTCATCAACAAAAAACAGATGTAAGCTGGCAGGGTCTTTCAAAATTTTTGTTAAGCTTTTGGTTAGTATCTTTTTGGACCCTGGAAAAATAAAATTAGCTGATGGTATTGAGTCTATTAAAATGATGTTTGTATTTTAAATTGTAACAAAGTAACAAAGTTATGGATAGAACTTTCGGACAATATTACTAGCAGTATCGGCATTAGTGTATTACATGAAAATGACTTTTAAAGAAGTTGTTACAAAATAAAGCCATAAAATATATTATCTGCACAGTAAGCACAATACACCGTAAATAAAAAAATAAAAAAATGAATGATGTAGAGATATTCACATTATTTAATTATAATTTTTTTTTTATAACTACTGGATTTTAATATTTCTTGTCTATATTTCAGAGTAAGTTTGGAATTATTTAATGCCCGTGATCTAATGGCGTCCCCAGTGTGTACGATTAATCCGCGGGAGAAGATTAAAACATTGGCAAATTATCTCATGAACACTAATCACGGGGGATTCCCAGTGATTAAAGAGACTTCCCATGGAAACCAGGTCTTCTACGGCCTTATCACCAGGTAGGCATGGTAACAACACATAACACCACTAAAGCTATTATTATTTAAATTTCTGGGTATTAACAAGTTTGATGGTTTTGAAGTTTTGCTGTCTTTACTTGGCACTTTGGAAAGGTAACTTTCCAGTAAAGCAAAACATTTCAGATTTTATGTTTTTTGTTGGAATACATGACAGTCTTTGTAAGTGGATAACCTTTCACCAAACATATAGGTCATATAAGTGAAATAGTCCTAGTGTTTAAAACACCCACCTCTGTTATATAATTCATGCAAGTGGAATACTTCTGAAATACTGTTTTTTTAATGTTGTAAAGTACTCACCTGCATTATATAGGTCATATAAGTGAAATACTGTTTTTTTTATGTTGTAAAACACTTGCCCGCATTATACAGGTTATGTAAGTGAAATACTGTTTTTTTATTTTGTTAAACACTCACCTGCATTATATAGGCCATGTGAGTGAAATACTGTTTTTTTTAATGTTGTAAAACACTTACCTGCATTATATAGGCCATGTGAGTGAAATACTGTTTTTTTATGTTGTAAAACACTCACCTGCATTATATAGGCCATGTAAGAGAAATACTCTTGAGCACCGTGTAACACACTCACTTCTGTTGCATGGTGAAATCACATTGCCCCTATGAAATATGCTTACAGATAAAAAAGGAACACAACCAACACAAAACAATGTGATTTGCCATTCTAAATGTGTTATCTCTCTGCAGTGTAACTTCACTCTTCTCACAAGTATACAAACTATGAATTTATTTCTGTAAACAATATATTTTTGTGGTTTGTAAAATTCCTTTAAGTCTGAGCTTCAGGAGTTGAAATGATTCCTTCTGTAATATTTATAACTGTTACCAATGGAAACACTTTCTATGCATTTCTAGGTTAGAGATAACAGTTCTCCTGATGAATGAAGACCTGTTTACGTCGTCATTCGAAGCAGATGAAGAACACCATGGTAACGCTGATATAGCCGGAGTCGACTATCATCAGGTGGGAAATAGTGTCTTTAAGTGGAATTTAGATGTTAGAAGAACATATATGGGGATTAGGTGTCGTTAAAGTAAACCAAGAAATTGATATCCATACTGAGTCTATTATAGTGGATATTGTCGTCAACTATTAATTTTGAGTTTACTATACAGTTAAGAATCTAATGTTTAGTTTTATAGTACCCCTCAGCTTTGTTTATCACGGACTGTCACTTGAGGGTGGTTTCTATCATCTAATGGGTCCTCATGCTGTCACTTAAGTTTTAATTCAAAACAAAAAAAAATATGTCGTTTTATTATGGAAGAAAATGTTGATATTTAACATTATCATTACTGGTAGATACCAATATTACAATAGCATAATAATGGTAGGTTGAAATAATGAGTAGCTGTGTGCAAACAGTTTAGTTATATTGAAATAAATTTTGTTGAATAATTTAAAAATAACAATCAACTCTTTTACTTGTTGTTGTTTTAGTTGACAATAGATAAGTTGTCTGAACCTGACAGTCTTGGAGAGATATCTAATGATTTGGTTGGTTTACATGTTGTTGTTGTTGTAGTTGACTATAGATAAGTTGTCTGAACCTGACAGTCTTGGAGAGATATCTAATGATTTGGTTGGTTTACGTGTTGTTGTTGTAGTTGACTATAGATAAGTTGTCTGAACCTGACAGTCTTGGAGAGATATCTAATGATTTGGTTGTTTACGTGTTGTTGTTGTTGTAGTTGACAATAGATAAGTTGTCTTATCCTGACTGTCTTGTAGAGATACCTAATGATTTGGTTGGTTTATGTGTTGTTGTAGTTGACAATAGATAAGTTGTCCGATCCTGACAGAGTGAGTGAAACCTTGGATAAGTACATGCAGGACGACCAATATGATCAGCTCTACCTAAACTTGGTAAGTCCAACCAATAAGCATGTCCACATTTTTTATAATATGTTGATGTGCTATTTTTATCCCATCAACATATTATGCCATAGGGTTATTGTCACCATGACGTCCTTCCGTCGGTCTGTCCCTCTGTATAGAGGGCTTGAACAAGATATAAACAATACCGCTTGACGTAGGGTCCAAACTTTGGAAACACATCGGCCTTGCACTAAACTACATTCCTTTTTAAAATGAGGCCATTCCAATTGAATGTACAATGTTAAACCTCAATCAAACAAACAAACAAACAATCTTAATGTCTATACTAAATTTATGCACATTTACCACAGATTTTTTCAGTGAATTGTTAAATGGCATGGGTGTGCTTATAAATCTTTGGTGACCGCGGTTATCTAATATACATATTTGTTTACAAAGGTTATGTTACCAGGATAGTAAACACACTTGAGTATCGTTATATAGTAGGGCTGATACAACACCATATAAGTGAAATAACAGTAAGTACAGCATCAAACCTCATGATAATTAACCAAATCATTTCTTTACATTTTCAGAATCCATATATCAACCAATCAGCTCTGTGTGTACCAGAGAAGTTTTCTCTCCACAGAACTTACATCATATTCCGTAGTCTTGGTCTGCGACACCTTACAGTCGTTAATGATCACAATCATGTTGTTGGGATAATTACTCGTAAGGATCTTATGGGTTACAACATCGAGGAGAAATTGACAGAATTGATGTCAAGTGGCCACCATTATACATCACCTGAACCGCGAGAGGTTGAGTTGGAAAGTCCAACAGAAGATCGACCTATGGCCATGGTACTCTAGGTTACCTATGACCATGGTACTCTAGATTACCTATGGCCATGGTACTCTGGGTTACCTACTGCCATGGTACTCTAGGTTACTTATGGCCATGGTACTCTGGGTTACCTATGTCCATGGTACTCTGGGTTACCTACTGTCATGGTACTCTAGGTTACTTATGGCCATGGTACTCTGGGTAACCTATGTCCGTGGTACTCTGGGTTACCTACGGCCATGCCACTCTGGGTTACCTACGGCCATGGTACTCTAGGTTACCTATGGTCAAGGAACTCGGGGTTACCTATGGCCATGGTACTCTGGGTTACCTATGGTCAAGGAACTCAGGGTTACCTACGGCCATGATACTCTGGGTTACCTACGGCCATGGTACTCTAGGTTACATATGGCAATGGAACTCTAGGTTACCTATGTCCATGGTACTCTGGGTTACCTACTACCATGGTACTTTAGGTTACTTATGGCCATGGTACTCTAGGTTACATATGGCCATGGAACTCTAGGTTACTTATGGCCATGGTACTCTAGGTTATCTATGACCATGGTACTCTAGGTTACATATGGCCATGGAGCTCTAGGTTACCTATGTCCATGTTACTCTGGGTTACCTACTGCCATGGTACTCTAGTTTACCTATGGCCATGGTACACTAGGTTACCTATGGCTATGGTACTCTAGTTTTCCTATGGCCATGGTACTCTGGGTTACCTACTGCCATGGTTCTCTGGGTTACCTACGGCCATGGTACTCTAGGTTACATATGACCATGGAACTCTAGGTTACTTATGGCCATGGTACTCTAGGTTACCTATGGCCATGGTACTCTAGGTTACATATGGCCATGGAACTCTAGGTTACCTATGTCCATGGTACTCTAGATTACCTATGGCCATGGTACTCTGGGTTACCTGCTACCATGGTACTCTAGGTTACTTATGGCCATGGTACTCTAGTTTACCTATGGCCATGGTACTCTAGTTTACCTATGTCCATGGTACTCTGGGTTACCTACTGCCATGGGCCCTGTGAGGGAGCGGGTGGGCCATGGCCCTGCAGAATACTCCCTACTAGCTCTTACTTATTCTGTGATAATGGTTAAATAGGGCAAATGATGTCTCTGTCAAACAAAAAAATGTACCAGTATATTGCTGGTATGTGGAAAGGGTCCAAAAAAACTGTTAAAAATATTTTAACAGACATTATGAAAAAAACTGTAACATTTAAAATATATTTGTTTTTAATATTCAATATGCATGAACAGATATGCATATATTTATAAAATTTCATGTTATTTTTAGGTTTTATTGAACCTAAAAACAATTTAATTGAGATCATGATTTAAACTGTTGACTTAAAACCTATGTTCTGGCAGTTGGCAGGAACTGGTGCACTATGGGATATGGTGTGTGTGTTTTAACTGTCTTTGCATGGTTAGTCTTTCTGCACCATTTCCTTTTTTTGTGCTTATCTTTTATCTTCTGATTCTTTTACCAATGGACTGAAGCCCTCTGGCTAAGGACAGGAAAACTTAAAATATACATCAAAAAAGAGTTTGTAATAAAATAACTGAATTTATGGCATTCAGAAAGAATTTCTATGAGAAGAACTGAAATTTATGGCATTCAGACAGAATTTTCCACAATAGAAGCCAACTATGACTCTGTTATGTGTCTTTCTTACGTATTTTTTGAGTTGGCAAACATTTGCTATGAACTGGGTTTTGTACCCGAAAGAAATTTTGCCATTATCAACATAAATGAATTATGTCTCATAATGGGGGATGGATCTTCATTTTGGATAGTGTTAATGCTAAATTATTGCAAACAAATAAAGGGTTGGTATGGGGAGACAATTGCTAGATTTCCTAACCCTCAGTGTTTGACTGGCCATGTCAATACCAGGATATTGCTATTTGGCCCTAGTCCTTTGAATACTTGTGCATTTTTTACATTGACTGAACTCTTAGTTTTGGACTCTTTCTTTTCCCAGTTTTTTCTCTATAAAATGTTAAAGAACTATTGCATCTTTTCATACATTGGTTTCATTTAAAATTATTCTTTGAAGCTTTCTTGTCTCATTTAATATATGATTTGGTTTTGTATTATAAAGAAAACCCCATCTTATATGTAAATTATGCTCAAATTTTACTTTGTACATACCTATAATAGAAATAATATAAATCAAAGATTATACATTTGTTTCCTTTTTATTAAATCCTGATTCAAAGTCTTACTTTGTGATTGGTATAAATAGTTTTGTATGTCGCGTGTCCATATGATATATGTTTTGTTATATTTTTTGACTATACAAGGCAATGAAATACTAATAGAACAAAAAGCACCTAACTCAAGTTTGATATGAGACATATATAAATATACAATCTACTTCTTAATAGTATATTACTGCTCATTATACACCATTTATTTACTACATGTATGTACAATTGTACATTTAATCAAGTTTTATATTTTGAGTTTTTAAAGTAAATTGTTAAAAACTTTCTTGCAGTCTCAATATTTTGATATTTTTGTTTGTTAATTTTTTTTCTGGAAACTGTTTATGTCTGACAATAATTAATCTGATATGATTGTAAACCTTTTTGTATTGTAAATTAAATTGGTTAAACATTTAATGGAATAAACCATATGTAAGTTTATGTTACAACTAATTGGGTCAAAGTCCAAGTTAATTCTGCTATATTTAACTGTATGAACTGTTGATATGGTAGTTGTAACTTAGACACTGGTATAATATACAATCTTTTGATAATTCCATGTTGTTTATACGGGACGAGATTACAAATTTCCCAATGTATATAAATGTTTACAATCAATTGATGTACATGCCCTTCAATTATATGAAATTAAAAGTTAATAAAGCTTATTTTATAATTACCCAACTTTGACTTTTGACTTTTTAGCTGCGACTGAGAAGCTCTATAACTCACTCTGTCTGTCGGTCGGTCCAACTGTCCCTCATGACAACGTGAACAGGATAGAAGCCAAACCGCTTAAGTTAGAGAGTTCAAATTTGGAATGCAGCTTAATATGATGCTAAACTAAACTCCTATGGAAAATCGGATCATTCCGAACAGCAGCTATAGTGATTCTACACTTGTTTTTCTATATATAAAATATTTTGCTTTCGCAACTTGCTTCTGTTTTTGTTCTGTCAGAGTAGACCACAGAATGGCAATATGAAATCAAAAGTTAATAAAACGTATTTTATAAATTACCCAACTTTGACTTTTGATTTGTTTTTTGGGCTTTTCTGATCACTCTCATCCATGGTCCGTCCGTCCGTTAGTCCGTCCGTCCTGGCTGTCCATTCTTTGCTGAAGTCCTAAAGATGTCCATGTTTGTGTGTCTTTACTGTCCAGTCTTTGCTGAAGTCCTAAAGATGTCAATGTTTATGTGTCCTGGCTGTCCATTCTTTGCTGAAGTCCTACAGATGTCCATGTTTGTGTGGCTTTACTGTCCAGTCTTTGCTGTAGTCCTAAAGATGTCCATGTTTATGTGTCTTTGCTGTCCGTTCTCTCC
>JARFOD010151031.1:0-12494 GCA_031763545.1 Mopalia muscosa | reverse complement strand
GATGACACCAACGGATTGAAGTTTTCAATGAAACGAAAAAAAAAAAAAAAAGAATGCCAAGGGTCAGAAAATAAGCAAATTTTCCTACAAGAATATTTATGGCAAGATCACAGACAACAAACATAGAGCAGACAGGTCAACAACAGGAGAAACAAGTAGACGGAATTCGAGGTTACAGAGTGATGTTGTGCTCCGAATAAATTAGACCGGACTGATATAACAGCAATGGGAATATTCCAGCGATGTATCAAGCTATCATCTCTGACAATAAACTGTCGTAATATAATGAAGTTACTGCGAAAGAAGCACGCTTTCTGGTGTGAGAAATATGTCGTATCTGTCATTCCATTATCGTATTAAGACATGATAAATAACAAACCCTCAAATGTTTGTCAATGATCCGTCATTTGTCAAAGAAATCTGTAGCTGTCCGTACACATGGGTATACCCCAATCAGCAAATGTTGTAATTGTTGCAGGTAAGCACTCATCTGCTTTTGTATAAAGTCACCAATGAGGTGGTTTGAAACATCACATTCAAGTAAAATGTAACTGACATAATATTGTCAGATACAGTCCGGTTAAAAAACAAACAAAACAAAAACAATAGGAGATGGAAAACAGATTTTCTTAAGAACAGATATTTTCATGCCGCATGATAGGAAATTGAGACCAAACTCCTTCTTTGTTCCAATGTAAAATCAATAATGCATTAGAGGAAATTATCAGTTTATCAGATATAGGGCTTAATGGAATCGGAGGAGTCCAAAAACCATTATAATATTTCCACAAATTTCTCCAAACAAACATTTGCTTTATGTTTACGAACAATTTGATTTTTTTAGCAGCACCTTTTACATGATGCTACACACGAAAATGAGTCTATCATTGGAGAAATACTGACAGTCCCCAAAACTTCATTTTTTTGGAAACTAAGTTTACAATTGAACAAGACAGATATATTTTTTTTAAATGTCAAAGTGATTTAGTACATTGTGAACTGCACCTTATCGTTAATTATTTCTCGTTAACTCTCACGGCAGAGCAGTCTACCGTCTTTCAATGCTGACTTTTGGGGGAGATTTTGTTTTTACGTACCTTCAACCATCATTCAGACGAATACAATCGTTATCTCCAGCTTCGGTTGGATCAGGCGGATTTTTAATGCTTAGGTATTATGTTCATTTTTTACTCCATTACTAAGCCAACAATGGCCCTTTGTTTGACGTGGAGAAAAACATGAAGGGACTATTTATTTGGCAGCAGTAAAGTCTTTAATCTTTAAAACAATTTATTACAGACATCTGTTACTGTAGGGATTACTGTTTCATTTGAAAGTTATTGTTCGAATACCGGTTATTGATAGAGTATGACTAGTAAATGCATGGTAACCTAAGAATGGTATATTTGACAGTTGTAGAACTCGTGAACGTTGATGTCGGGGTAAATGAGGGAGAAATGAGATGAAATCATATAACCTTACTAGTTTTCCGTATTCAAAATATTTAAACATTTCTGATGTAAAATATAGTGGAAGTTTGTTTAAAAGAATTTAACCTCTACATACACAAACGACTGTATACAGCCAGCAATAAACACAAAAATAATTAATATTATAAAGGTTTTCAACCATAAATGAGTTATGAACAATCCGTCTTTAAATGTCAATGTATCAACCGTTTTAATTTTCATCTAAAAATTCTGTAAATTGTGTACAATTTGTCAATTATAAATATTTACAACTATTCATCCAAATGATTTGTTTGGTGCACAGCGATGCGTTTAAGCAACATGGTGACAGTATCGGCAGTAATTTCGTTAAAACAGTCCTACATAGAGGTGACTGTCGTCGTTAAACAATAGCAAAGTCCAAACAGTGAACCAATATGTGCTTGAGGTCGTGCACACCGTCACAAATTTTACGCTTTGGAGGGATCTTACTTTCATCAAATTTATTGTTTGTGAGGTTACTGTGGTAAAGACCACATCAAGTTAAATACAACAGTTACAATCAGTCAATATGTGCATGATGTCATATACGAAATCACAAACTAAAATTAGTTGATGGATCCTAGATTTATTATTGCAGGATGAAAGTAATAAATCTGAGGCATCCCTAATGGTCCCAAACATCCCGCATATATATAGAAAATTTAGTTTGAAATGTTTATACGGAGAAATTAGATTGTGGAGGGCTGTTTCTGTTCTTTCCTATCCACAACTGTCTTTTAGGGTCCCATTGAACCATAGACTTCCTTGCTGATTTGGAGTTAGCGGGATTACTTGAAGACTCTTGGGTCATCTTGGACATGATGCATTTGAACATCGAAATAAGGCATAAGCTGTTTGGAGAAGTATTACATTTCTGATACATCGTCGAAGGTAATTCATATATATGACAATGTGCACTGCTGTTACATCTGTACTAAGCTGCCAGAAAATCCCCTGAATAAATCCTTAATCACGAGGAACCAGTTAATCAAAGTGCTTGTCCATTTATTTGCTAAATACATGACGTCACTGAATGTTAAAGGTCAATAATGGTCCGGGCGTTCAGCAGTCCAAAATAACTGAGCCACTGCGACCAAAATGTTTAAGACATCTATATATTCACTTGTTTTACAGTTTCTCGTTATCATATGGAAAACCACAACTGGTTGACTTGAAAAGGGATCTGATACGTTAAATTAACAAATTAATTATTATAAACTTGTGTTATTATATAAATGTATGAACTTCTCACCTACATTTGTAGCTTTTTACTATTAAATGTTTCCATATCTAAGAAGGCCGTGGTAAAATCATAAATGTGCCATGCATATTTTACAAAATAGTTGCATGTTAAAGAAAAGGCAACTGTTTTTCGACCTAAACTTATTACTTTTATTGATTATGTTCAAAGACAAACATCTGTATTGCAGTTGCATTCGAGTAAGCATAGCTGTTAATTTAACAGGCGGGATTGTTCGAAAACACGTCGGTCACCAACAACACGGCGCATACGTTAAGCTTGTGTTCAGCTGACGTAATATTTTGTACATATGAACAAGCGGTTGTTTGCTGTTGTTGTCTGGTTCGGTGACTGAACACTCACTTTTGGCTTTATAGTAAAGCATATACCAGTGCAGGCAGTAGGGGACAGCCACTAGATGATATAACTACCGTGTGTTAGAACAATGACGTCAGTTCCTCATTTTAAATTAACTAGTTACCGGCTATGCTTATTCAATTGCAAGTGCAATACAGATGGTTGTCTTTTAAAATATGCAGTGAAAGTAAGAAGTTTAGGTCGAAAAACAGTTGTCTTTTCCTTTAACGGTTTATAGGTACGATGTACACAAGACACAAAGCTCGGAAAAACAACGCCGTTGGCGTAGGAGGAAGGGGAGCAGATGGCAGCAGATAAAATAATTCATTTATCAAAGAAGTCACAGGTGACTTTCTGACAAACAGTTAATGTCGCATAGGCACTTGAAATAATGACTGTCCTGCTGAGTACTGGAGACCTTAAATAAAAATTTTTCACGAAAAGCCGTGTTCATGCACAACTGTCAAATGCTTAAAAATGAAACAATATTTTTAATATTTAGTCAATAATTGAAGAAACCGTTGACAAAGCTTTTTTAAGTGGTTGGCTTACGATTGTAAAATATTGCTACATACATTTCGGCCCAATTGCGATTGTTTTTTTCAAGCCACAAACATGCAATGTGCGCCTTCTTGGAAAAACACGATGCGCCTCTAGAGTTCACAACAACAGTAGAATGCTGGTGCGAGAGTCAATCTATAGTATGTTAGTTTGATTGGCGTTATTCAGTTGACTTCAGGTTAGATCACTTACACGTCAGTCCAATGCACCGAACTTCGACGTCATTGGCAACAACCAAAGACAAGACCGGACAATCACAATACAATACATAGGCAAACAGATTGACTTCGTGTAGGCCTTAAGCTCTGAGAGCACCAGGACAACTGGAAGCTCTGGATAAGTTTTTCTTATACATGTAAGACATGGCGGATAACCCGCCACTAGCACTTGCCAGAGTTCTAATTCCAAGGCAGGGAAGCGTGCTTGTTCAGTTATAATAAAGTGTTCTATAGTCTGTTGAAATACAGCTAATCATTTTCTGTAGTTAACAAATAATGCCATTATGCCAGGGATGTGTTATAAAGAGTTGAATGGCAAGGGATGGAATTTAAAAGTATGGGTTTTTTTTATAGCATTACTACATTGTTACATCAATGACACTGGCAGGAAGCAGGCAGTATTATTATTGTGCACTAAGCTCACTGTGTTGATAACACACACTTAAGTGAATATTTTGACAATTATCCAAATGTGTTATATAAACCATATCAGCATAATCTCTTCCGTTGTAAATGTTGTCCTCGGTCATATTAACACATCAATTTAGAGCTGCAGGAACCTAGCAAACATAAGAACAAATACGATCAACATCCATGTACCATTTCGATTGGTTGTAAAGTTGCATATGTATATAAGTTACTACATAATATAGATATTACCATTTTTCAAATATAAACAGATATGCATTTCCAATGAATGACTGTCATAATTGGCAAAAAAACTAATTGAATATAAAGAGAAGAGGGCGCATTTAATTATTAAAAGGAGCACTTAATGGCGTATAAATGAAGAAAACGCGTATTAAGATATTGTATAAATTCCATCACAAAAAAATTAAATTATTATATGCCATAAAAGTTCCTCATACTATTGTCATGTTTTGTTGCTGAAAAACTAACAAGAATAACAAAATGATAACTGTTAAGCAGCTTGTAGGCTTATCTGCTGTGATCTGTATACCCAGTAATAAATTGAGGCTATGTTACTTTGGGCAAAATGTTAACAACACCGACATTTTCAGTCAAAGAGAATTTCAACACATAGATGGTATTTTGCATGGGACACGTCCTTTTAAGATATGTAAGGCACTACTGTACATATCTTGCTGGCACAAAAGTTAATAAGTCGTTTGTGATTTAAGGCGGTATTTGCTGATGAAAATTTCATAGCATTATCATACTGTTGGTGAACTTTCGGTTTGAGTTGTTTTCATATGAGTAAGAACCATATTTTAAACACAAAGCTCATGAGCATTGGTGTTCAAGGTTATAAATTTTGAAAAGGGAAAACATATAAGATATCACTCTTATTTTATACCAAGTCGAAGTAAACCATCTTATTCTAATATAATGCATGCTATTGCGATCCATATGCGTGACACGCGTTCTGTGTGCGAACAGTCCAGTAGCCCAGCAGTCTGTAAACATAATTGCGTTAATGCGACCAAAGTCAATTATGCAATGATTTCCCTAAAATTACGTTTTGAGACGAACACTATACTAGTGATTACAAAGTTTGTATCAAGGACCAATTTACTGTCAGTCTACAATCTGCTATTTGAATTTAAAATTAGCTGTCTCACGGCTTTCTAAATAAATATATAAACAGCCTGTGACTTACATAGATTATCATCAGGACAGGCCTTTTGATCTCTTTGGTTGTGAATTAATCTCGGAATAAGAAGTCTAATTAAAAATAGTAATTGGAAATATCGACTACTCACGAAACTGCTTATCATGTAATCCAATCTTTGTTCGGCCATGACTTATCAACTCAATGATTCTAAACCAAAGATACATTAACCATTTGTGTCCTTATATCAATGTGTCTTGTTCAGAAACGATTCACAGCCTTTACAATGATGAAAACTCATATTTGCTTTGTCGTGAGCGTCTGCAGTTCGATCAAGCAGAGTTGGTCCCGAATTTAAATCCGAGCAGAGCCGCAATCAAAATATATGTATACAACAACCAGATTACCCAAAAAACTCAAACATCACTGCACATTTGTGAATAGTTTTTGGATAAATGTCCCTATGCTAGAGCTTATAGTAGAAAATGGTGTTAATTCGTGGTTTTTCTGTATTAAGCCTCTTTGGGTGAGCCATATACATGCGTTCTAAACCTGTGAGAGGACAGCCAAATTTTCTTTGTCCTTATTTCAGAGCAAAATTTATAGAAATACATACGTGCATGTATATATATAGATACATTGTCGAGTGTTGAATGGATTTACAGCGTTCAGACGTCTTTTGAATACGACCGGGAACTATGATAAAGGTGAGTTCATATTTGTAAAATGAACTCTGACACGTGGTAATGAAAGTGGGATAATTGTAAGTTACTTTGATCAGATACATATCAGGAAGCGGAGATGCACTTATTCATATTGCGCCTCTACTACTCTTAAATACCGTGGTACCTTTATCGTGACAAGATTGGGTTTTGTCTTGTCTTGTTGTCATAACACCATGTACATGGAGCCATCTCACTAAACAACTGCTTTTTGTTAATATTAAAATCATTTTTCGGTAAAAACCTTTAAGGACGTGATCTACAGGAAGATATGTGTTACCAAGAATATTTATCGAGCGCGAGCTGTTCGATGTCCCAGAACTGATTAGTTATTAAAAAAAATACTAGCATTTAAATCCATGTACATTTTTATTGACTAATCATTTCTATAGCGCTGAGCGACCTGTCGCAACTCAACACTAGCAGTACCACTTTAAACGAGAACGGTGCACTAATGTAAATGGAATAGATTTTGTACAGGTGCTGGCAGAGTATTAAACTTTATGCAGTTAATGTATATGGATGTTTATCTATCCCCGAGCTTGGATTGTGAACTGAGCGAAAGCCGTGTTATTCGTAAAGACTTAAAATCTAGCGGTAGAACAGTCAAATATAAAAAAAATCATTAACGCATCTTGAGGTTGTTAAGAAGACAACAACTGGAAGAGACAAGTAGACACTATAGCTGGAACAGTAAATTATATTATTTCTATCAGCAGAAATGATCCGTGGACAATATAAATAGTTTCAAAACATTTCAAATCATGTGTGTTGCATGGGCTATTCTCTCATATTTACAGGGGAAGACAGACCCGTCTTTAAGAGTCTGTGTGCTTTTCAAAAGTATCTTTTGTTCAACCACAGCGTAGTATAGTAGACGCTACAAGGTTCCCTAAACCCTACACTGTGGTCAATTTTATTTTATGATCTTGAATCATCAATTGCTGGTGGACATAAGGGATCTAGTACATGGAAAACTGTTGCCCTCTCTAGAGTTTCGCTGTTTGAAATTAGTTATAACATTTTGTTTCCCGTGTGACGAACAACATGTGGCCTTATCTATTGTTTTATTCATACGTATGACAGTGTCGTTTAAGGGAGGGAAATTTATGAGGGCGCTGCATCCTTGAAATACCGTTACATGCTTAACGCCAAAGTTTAAACAGTTATTTATTGCTAACTCCATCACTAATCCAACAGTCGACCTATCCCTTAGGAAGTTACTGCTCCTGACATTGTCTTTGTATTATGTTATGTTTGGTACTACCATATGATATATTATGTTGTCTCACTCTGATTATTGGCAGTAATAATTAAAGTACCTAAATTTATCAGATGTAGGTCACAGTAAGAGGCCGAAGACATGTTTTTTAGAAAACTAATTTTCTGCTCAGATGAGTTTTTTCTTGTTCAGCAGGGTCGATTACCCTCCACTAAAATTAACTTAAGGTGTGCTGCTAGGGGGAGTAGAAAGACGTTTTGTGTTAGCTGTAGAGATTGTATTATTGTACGTGTCGTCCATTGACAAAAGCATCATTCCGAATGCTAACGATTTCATTTGTGTGGTGGTGTCCCTCAATGCTGTGCACATAGTGTAGTCGACGTGTGTTGATTCCAAACAACATGTGTTTTGTGAGTTGGGAACTGCTAACGAAATTACCAAACTGACTTGGATTGACCTGGGCTAATTTTGTAATAATACGTTTTCAGGCGGCAAACCAGCCGGTCATGCTTGTTCTCTATGGATTCTACTGCATGTACTTTTGTAGACTTTGGATGGAACAGACATGTACCCATAGTGTTTATACTTCTGCTCGTTAATGTTTATTCAGCATGATCTAAGTTATTGTTTTAAACTGTTGCCTTGGAATACTATTGACATAATTACAAAAACTTTTTGAATTTTTAAGCGCACTAAATCAGCATATTTTAAAACGAAAACGTTTCTGATAATCCAAAATAAATTAGGTGTGTACTAGATGGACCAGTTAAGTTAAGTTATTGCATTCCTCAACATTCCACAGTCCTGCTTCGATGTACCGTTAACCGGATCGAGTCCGCCTATCGACCATCAGGTACATGAGCGAGTCAGCTCCAGCAAACACGGGGGTGGTCTTTACGAGGTCCTCACGGTTATCCACCGGAATACGGCTAGGTGCAGTACGAAATGGACAATCCGCCGTCATACAAGTGAAATACCATTGAGTACGACGTTAAACACCAAACAATCAAACATTCCACAGAACAAAATGGGCGTATAACTTTAAAATAAGATCAGCCTTTTATTACCAATTGGTACTTCCGTGATGTGTCGCTGTTCAAGTGTGTACCCATTGTGCAATGGATAAATTAGAAACAGATACACATGCTTGATACACATACATTAAACTTTGCAAATGGACACCAGATTTTGTAATTATATCGCTTACGCAATGATATCATGAGAAATAATATAACGTGGAGTGAAAAACCAATATGTACGTAATGGTGCAAGGACCTCAATATGGACAGTTAATGGTACAATGGTGAACCACTCATCATATCCATCAAATGGACTCAATCTTGAGATCATAATGTCCTTGGAGAACAGTGGTATGGTTAAGTGGCATGTCAAATAGAAAAGCGTATATTTTAATTAAAATACCCCAATAACTTGTATTTTTAGAAAGGTGAAAGCTACAAAATGCAACGATCATATCAGTATATTCAATATTAAAACATATTTTGTCCTATAATTAAATAAACTCAATTGTGTCACAGAAAAAAAGGAGGCCTATGCTTTAGGAGAGATTTCATGCGCAACTGTCTGGACTGGTAATTTGTAGTAAAATATGGATTTCATAAAATCTAGAAAACACTCTTTGACCTGTGCGGAGTACCTTTCCAGCGAACATTTAATTAAACTTTAACATCTTTTATCGTTCCAATTTCATGATGTCGAAATATTCATCTCTACAAATAAAATAAGATATTTAAAATATATTTAAATACGAAAAATCTTAATTTACATGAAACAATGTGACTGAATGATTTCAACATTGTTTGCCATGCATTTTAGCTGTGTTCTCTGCTTTCTTTGGCTGTACAGTATACACTAAAGGAAATGCCTACTCCTCTTAATTTTTTTACCCATTTCATCTTAACACATAAAACGGTCATTCTTATAATTTATATCGGCTATTTGTTCTTGAGCATTGGAAATGTCTCCCGCGTAATTCGGGTTTTAATTCTTTAAACTCAAACATCCGAAGACTATGATAGTACCTAAATGTCCTACATTTTCTAAATGTAGATCAATCTATAATCAGCATAGTCACTCTCAGTCATGTTTTGTAAAAAAAACTAATTTTCTACTCAAATGAGTTTTTCTTGTTTAGTCAGGATCGATTACTCTTCAGCATAATTAATTTAACAGATGTTGTTATGAGAAGAATAAAGACTTTTTGTGGAGTGTATAGCTTGTGATATTGCAAGTTTTCCTATTCCTGTGTGGAATGATTTTGATTATACGTCTTTATACGTTAGTGTCATACTGTTTTGACAGCAAACTTCTTTGGCAGTGGGTCATCGATCTAGAGCTTGGTGCGTGTGTCACTGTGATAAATTATTACCTAATTGTTAACTATTATAATAAACTTTGGATAAGTTGCAGAGAGACCTGCTTATGTTTCTCGTCGTATACAATTTCGTGTTATGATATTAGAAGGCAAGACTAAAATTTGCGAAATGTACACAATAAGTCATGCCAATTCCCTGATCTTATGGACACAAGTACAAGACGTGACATATATATATTCTTTAGAATGATATGTGCCGTAACTAGGATTGCCTCATACACTTATACAGAAGATATAGGCTATATCTTATCTAGTTAAATATCATTACTGGATGGTACATAACAATAGGCTGGTTAAATAGATAGAATGGACACAAACTTGGGTGTATATACTGGACAAAAAAATACCCATATGCAAAACATTAAATTTGTTGCTACTTATATAGTTTATTAAAGGCTTATATACATTCGCCCTACAATATTTGGGTAATTTCTGAAAGATTATTTCTCATGTTTTTATACCATTTTCTAATAATGATCAAACCAAAAAGTTCGTTAAAATAGTGTTAAGCAAAATTAAAAAACCATTAAGTATACTTGTTCATTTAAAAGGTTTCGAGTCCGCCCACATTGACTTCCTCATTCGATCTAAATGTGCCATCAACGTAATGGATTAAGATTGCTATGCAAGATTATTCACTGAAGCGAAATAATGAAAATTTCAGGACAATTTATAACGCAAAAATTTACAAAGTTTGCGCCAAAACTATTTCACATTCAAAAGCTGTGTAAGATAATCGGCACCAATTTGCCTAGCAACAGTGCTTAGCAGCAATCACAAAAGATCCGAAAACGAGCAACACAATGGCGATACAAGACGGATAGCAATGTGCCTAACTATAACCAAAGGTGTTCTGCTGTTATTTTCAAAGACAGGTATAATTCGCAGTTATATTTATTACATTATGTGAAAGTAAACAGATGTATGGGACACATAATTTTAAAAAAGAAACAACATTTTACATAGGACTCTTTAGATTGTATACTTCGCTGTGGAATCATGATATAACATAGATACGGATGGGTTAAAACAAAAAACGGCAAAATAGACAGGAGATCAAAGAATGCCTTTAGCATATCCGGGCGGACAAATGAGATTTTTGACGCAGTAAAGATAAATGTTTTTCACACAGTGTTGTATCCGAGAGCTGTCAAGTAAGTCTTGATCCCCAATTTTTAGTTTAATCAATCAACCTACGTCAAGGCCGCGAGACACTCTAATTTAACAGTTCATCGGTAACGCCAGTACGTCTTTCTTATGTGTGATATACAGCATAATAAAAGTTTTAAAACCTTATAGAGGAATGATGACTAAATATGAGCCTACCATACATTGCTTTGTTTAGTTTGTTTGCTTGGGGTTACACGCCGCCGTTCATAAGTTCATTTAAGTTAGGTCTTCTGAACAGATGCGCATTTATCGTGAGTAAATGAGCCAAAATAGGATATGATTACGGTTCGATTTGTCTAGACTGGCATTCTAGCTATGTGGGAACCATTCGCAGGACCCATTTATAAAGTTATGCCAAGAAAAAAAAAACCGATTACAAAAAAAGATGTTCTGCATTCAGCATAAATGACGAAGTTGTGGAAGTTTTTTCTAAACACCCTTTACCTACATGTACGTGTTGCTAATGGCTATCACAAAGTTGTAAGGGTCCTTAGAAGGATGAACGTATCCTGGTGACAGTGTTTCCAGATAGAGTATACTAGTGCCAAATGTTACGGTGCGCTGTGATTATCAGGCGCTAATGTCCTTCTCTGCAGGAAATTCTAGGGGTTAAACTTTTACAGTTGGACGATTTGTCCAAATACGTTTCCCAGACAGTTTTGAGGGATCTATGTACATAAACGATTCAGATTACAGGTAACAGGGTTGATTAAGTTTGTCCAATTTATCCACCAGGATAGTGATATACTGAGGATATGTTTTTATCAGACGGCAGGCAGATCGGCAATTTGTTGTAAAATGTTGTCTGATATGGTCAATAAGATTGTGACAAGTCGATTTGAATAACCAAAATGCCAGCCTCTCTGTACAACTGGACAATAGTTTAAGGACTACCGCCAGTCAGGGGAAAAATTTTGACTTTTTTTTTTTGCCTTTCTGAAATCTTCTTTTCATAGTCTTGATAATGCAAAAAGTTTGACCCAAAAATGTATTTTTGAGTGTTTTTTTAGTTTTAAATTGTAAAATGCTTGCTTCAAAGATTATGCATATACCAGGGCGGGATGGATTAACGAGATTATCTCACCTCGACTGACTACCTGCTGACTATTACCATGAACCAATTAGCGAAAGATCCACAGATCAATTACATGATCGTTGGTGATGTGTATTTGAGCCGAACAGTAGACGTGGGGAACAAATGTTTATGTGTTGAACACACATTTAAACGGACTACTCACGCCTCCAATAGGAATCATACTGTTAGCCATTAACAAAGGTGTGAACATAATCTGTGATGCCGAACTCTCGTAGGATTTTGGAGTAAAAGCTGCCATTTAAAGACATTATTTTAAAATTATGTACTAAACAAATTAATGCAATAGATAAAACTCTATTTTGCCTCTTCATTCAATTATAAAAAACACATGTTGTTAATTAAATTTATTGGCGTAATCTTGGAACAAACCCGAGTTCAATCACTTACATAAGTTTAGGCTGTTTTCTCAGCTTTCATTTCTCTTGATTGTTATGATTGAAATCGTTTATT
>JARFOD010151020.1:0-12494 GCA_031763545.1 Mopalia muscosa | reverse complement strand
TAAAAAACATGTTGTTAATTAAATGTATTGGAGTAATCTTGAAACAAACCCGAGTTCAATCACTTACATACTTTTAGGCTGTTTTCTCAGCTTTCATTTTTCTTGATTTTTATAATTGAAATCATTTATTTCTCGTACACTATCTGCACTAAGTGTTTGAAATTCGGCACAGATTATCTTGAAGCCATAATCTAAAAAAACGTCATGCGGTTTTTAATATTGATTTTCGCAAATATTTTTTCAAGCGCAGATTTTTTTTTTTTTACATATATTTTTATCAATTGTTAAAAAACTGAATTTAGAAAAACCCTATGATGGTTTTTTAGTTTAAATACCGGTCTACACAGACCTGCAAGTTTGGAGGAAAAATCTCAAAGCATCTAAGAAAAATAAAAGTTACAAACAAGGGTCAGTTTTAAAAAATTATTTGACGTTTTTCTTTATTTTTGTCATTAAAAAATAAAAGAAATCATAATATAACATTATATTTAGAATCTTGAAATCTTCCGCTTTCTAAATATATATGATGTTACTATAATAATCCTTTGGAAATACCCGCAAAAGACACGAAAACATAAGAGTCACATTTTTTACTCCTGACTAGCAGTAGGGTCCTTAACAATGCCTTAAAATGCAAATTCAAATCCTAAAATAAATATTAAATGCATCATCTTTGAAAGGTCAAAAATGTTTTTAGTTATACAGTTTTTTTCTTTGAGAAACGGAGTCACATAGTCAAGGCCTACATATGTATGTCTTGCACCATGCTGTCATGCATCAACGGCCGTTTCCATGGTAGAAAAAAACATAGCCATTTTTAATATTTCCTTAAAACAGATGATCTGCTTTTTTTAATAGCAGATTTGTCTGAATTATAATTCACAATCAAATTACGATAATCTGCTTGGAAAATGGTTTTGTTCATCCTAATACATGATATACAGCCGATTGAGTTAGTAGTCGTCCACATGAGAATAAAAACTATGGGGCCATGAGGTGTCAGTCTGGAGGAGACCATTCACAGACACATTTACTGTGTATTCTATACATTAAAAAATCCCAATGAATACTTTTACTAGACACAGGAGCAAACTAACTACGACTATCAAATCAGAGGAATTGAAAACGCAATAATAAATTAGCCTTGAGAATTCTGTATATATGCTGTAATCATAAAGTTCTGCCCATCGATAAATTTTGCTTACGGTAGTAAATTTACATTATTACTATTTTTTTCTTCAAAATAGCATTGTTCCTTATCTTTCGAGAATAAATGCAAAAACTAGGCTTACAGGATATTTGAAAATGAAAAGCTACATGTGTGGCGCAGAAATTGTATCTTTATTATGCAAATAATACAACATAACAAAAAGTATGGCTGTATGATTGTTTGTTTGTTTGATTGGTGTTTAACATCGTATTCAAGGATATTTCACTTATATGACGACGGACACAAATACAGAACATCACAAACAAAAAACTGCTTCCCGTTACCCTTTAGCTCTGCGAACACCAGGGCAACAGAAAGCAGTCTCTTTTCTCGCCTCTTACGATCGACCGAGAAAGCCGAGGGAGTGAGTATTCTGCAGCGCCATGGCCCACCCGCTCCCTCGCGAATGTTCCTTAATAGTGCAATTGCTTGAACGAAGATTGCCCGTCTGAGATAATGCGATATTTACAATGATGTTACAGCAGAGGCATACCTTGTTTGAAAATGGTATACCATATGTATTTGCTTGTTATGCGCTTTCCGTGTTCACTAATTTAATCTCATTCTTTAAAAAATATTAGCTCTGAAAATAATAGGCCTACACTGAGAGATCTAAAACAGGAATTTGTACAGGCATATTTACATTGCGAATTCCAACATTCACAGATAAATAGAAACTGATTAATTTCGTAAAGATGCCAGCATGTTCATCGCATAAACTCCTATTTACACCACAATCGGAATAAAAACAATTACGTATGCCGGTATCAAAAAATGTCAATCTTTCTGCTTCTGATTTTTGAAGCTATGTTTTAAGTTACGCCTTTTGCAAACTTGCTGTAATCGAATGAAAGGCATAAATTTAACTGCTTTTATAACGGTAAATGTGCAGTAGTGTGTGAGTTATATTAGTCGTGAGGAAGTAAATGATTAATGTATAATTATATTATATTAACTATTTTGTAGGACTGTTACGTCCGGCTGTGCATGCGTACTATGTTAAAGATGCACATTTATTAACCCACAGGTAAATTTTTTTTTTTTCGTATTTATAGTGTGTGACACATTCATTTAAGAAAAATAAAAAATAAGGGAAGAAGTCAAATAAACATAAAATCGAATATTTTTGTTGTTGTTTAATGAATGGACAGTCTGTAGTGGAGCATTGCCCTATTAGTTTCGTGCCCAACTCCGCATCGATCCTTTACTACTTTGTTCAACAAAGCAGCCATACATTTCGCGCCTTTTTTCTTAACGGGCCCTTCAGCTTCTAATGGCGGGACAGACAAATATGTTTGAATGTAACAACTTTAAAAATTTATTTGGCTGTCGTATTTTGTATAGAAGTAGCCTATATCGCACACATGAAAATGCTCACCAATGCCCACTGATTTACTATCCCTGTACTCGTTAATTATATTGTCCATTCATTTAATGTCCGTCTGACCATCAGATATAGAGGGGCTGGTTACCAGGTTCTTTCTTGATTTTCAATCGTAATAAGGCAAGGAACAATGTGAACTGGACAGTCCATCGTCAATAATTAAGCGGGCAAAAACAAAATGCTGACACGCCACTCATAAATGTCACATGCTGGCGAAAATAAAATTTCTGCACGCCACTAATATGTTTGACACGTGGGCGAAAATAAAATTTTGGCACGCAATGTGTGTTCTAACACAAATCAGTAAGTAGTTATCCAAAAATTGTATTAATAAAAAGGTTATTTTTTTAAAAGATTTATGATATTGTACAGGGGAAAATGTTTAAAAAAATTTGTATTAACTTTAGAATCTATCAACTTTATAATAATGCCAATGAAAGACTGTTGTTGTGGATACCAAGAAACTATTCAGTTCTTCAACTTTGCAGCGTATCTCGTCGATTTAAGCGATAAATTATGTCTTCTTGACATTGATGTCTCCACTTTAACCTCGAAATTAATAGTTTGTATAATAGCCTATACTTAAACACTTTAACATTTACAGCGTATTACTCATCATCGTCACAGTTCAGGCAAAGATTTAAACGTTTTGGCACATTTTAACACGGGCAATAAGCACATATTAAGTATATACTATTGCCATCAGCGTTATGAAAATGTGTTTTATTTTTGATCAACATTGAACTTTCTTACCCAAGTCAAGGCCCAAGTCAAAGTTTGAGCGGTATTTTCCAAGATGGTACGTGCAGGTTAATCTGCATGGGACACGGCAACGTAGCCTATATATGTGGACCAGCGCAATATAAATAATTCACCAGGGAAGATATTTGACCACTATCCCTTTAAGGTCTTGCTGGACCCCTTGGGCTCAAAATGAACCAATTTTTGTTATTGCTTGGATTAAAAGCCAGGTATTCAAACTATATGATGACGACAAAAATGACTCGAAATTCTAAATATAAACAGTTAAATTGGAGCTTATAATTAAGTTATCCTATGATCAAGTCGAAAAACTTTATTCACCTATTTCTGGCGCTTCAGTTTAAAGCAGACTCTACATTTTTCAAGGCGTATTTCTATAGAAAAATATTCATGTTAAACTTTGTAACAGTTGCAAAGTTGTCCCATTGTAAAGAGCACAATGCAATCTAGTAAGCAGTGCCTCATTTTTTGGAAGTTCGATCGTCCTTGATTTTTTACAATTGTTTTCTGAAAGTTGTATTTTACATTTTTATAAGACGAGATAGAAAAATAAATTCACTGAGATCGTTCTAATCAAAATTAAAAAAAAAAAAAAAAAAAAAAAAAAACGAGGCACGGACCGTTTACTAGTTCAAGGGCTTTTCTACTCGGCCAATTAATTTATTGAATCTTATCGTTATTGCATTTCGAGAGATAAACCATGAAAAATGCGGTCTGTTTTTTCTGTTAGCATTTACACATTCGCATATATGTACAATCGTGAGTATTCAAGCTTTCCAAAAATATATACATATATATTTATATTCTTCTGCATGAGAGATTAAATACAACGGTTGTTCTGAGGCCACTGTGTTAATTAACCAGCCCAGATATCACTGGTATTTATATGGTCATCTTCCCTAGCCAAGGGTTACTATTCCGAGCTTCTCTGCATTTGAACCCTTGGCGGATGTCCTGTATAATGGGACTCGGCTTTCAAGCAATTGATTGGATGCGTAGGAACTTCTACGCACCCAATCAGGTGTTGTGCTATTAGACTACTTTGCTAGTGAATTTGGCGGCAAATGTAACTGTTAACCGGGAGTTAGCTAGAACCTTGGTCGTTTTATCCACCAGATGGCGTAGCTGAAACTCTCATTGTTCATTAATTATCTGCCAAGGGTTCAAGAGTAGCTCGGAATAGTAACCATTGGCTAGAGAAGATGCTATATGGTATAATGACAGCATTTTGTCTAGATTTTTGTTTTGGTTGGTTGGTTTATTAACACATTGTTATTAACGAATGAACTGGCCATTGGTGTCTAATAGAAAGTGGTTCAGCACCAGCAGAACAGAAAACAATGCAAGTTGAAATGCAATATTTATTTAACTGAAATATAATACAAAAGTATATAAAAATGTTTTTAATTCTAGCCAATATCGATCAAATAGTCTTGATCCACGAAGAAAGCATTATAAAGACATTTAAACACTTCCAAACACATCGAACTGTGTAATTGTTTTGTGACTAAATATATATAAATATAGGTGTTGGATTGAATTTAAAATATTTGTGAAAATAAATAACAGAAAAACTTTACCTGGTTGAAGATTAGTAGTAATGGCCCACGGATTATCACTGTGGATCCAGGCAAAATTGTCTTTTATACTGTTATACACATCAACATATCTATATTCGTTTGGTCACTTGTACGTTTTTACATTCTGACGATCAAAAATAATATGGATTGAAGAAACTGTCGGTTAATTGTAGGCCTACACAATAGATAAACATAAGATGTATACAATCCTAGTAAACAAATATAAACTCCTATAGGAATTATTTTTAGGCCAGAATGATAGGGAATAAAATTAGAATATAAAGTTAATCGTATATCAGATTGAGAAATATGTCTGGCACCAATGAAGCTTGGTGTGCGAAAGGGGCGACAAGCAAAGTATGTTGTTAAATTAAGAGTGCTCTCCCCTGTATAGCCCAAGTCACCTTGAGAAACGGAGGCGTCGATATATTGTAATCATATGGTAGCCTATTCTTTAACCGAACTTTTCAAAAACATTTTCCTTAATAATTATCAGATCGATAGTTGACGTCGTTTATATAGAAAAAAGTAAACACGACAAATATTGAAGATAATATTGGCCACAGGGAACGGGAAGACAATTACTAATTTGAAGAATTCCAGTAAATAAGGAAACTCAGCGAAAATGGTGGAATCCCTTTACGATTTAAAAAGATGCCCCAGACGCCCACCCGATAAGGGCATGTAAGACGTAACGGCCTAGTTAGTAGCCGGGCAAGGTAGCATCCTTGCATATAGTGGCGTTGGTGCTACATCAATAAATGAATAAACTAAAGGAATCAACGTGAAATAAATGTTTATGGCCAATAATGAACATGTATATATTCATAGTAGAAGCTCTTCGTTAACCATTTAATACAAATAATGTCATTCTCGATTGCATGGCTGACCAGGCACAATTTATAAACTTTATTCCCTTTTTATTCATATGAAGGCTTATCAGTCAGGAATCCAATCGTATTCTCGCGAGAGTTTCTATACTATAGTAGACTAAGACAACTCTCGTACGCGCCGTGCCTGCATCGCGCATTAATTTCCTCCAATATTTGGGGCGACCTATCGGCCACAGCCCAGCAAATAAAAGAAGTGCAAAACCAGATGGACCGGCTGTATCTTGGAGTCAATGTCTCGACTTAGGAATAAGAATTGATTATATTTTAGAATGTCAGGAATCATGTCCGTAGGATTGACTTATTTGTGTCGATTGTTGGTCCAATGCAAAATACAGTCACATGGGTGGGATTGGTCAAATGAATTTCACAAATTCTCTTGGAATTGACACTCTATAAGAATAAAGCCCCATCTCGGCGAAATCGGATATTGAGTTGCGATATGGGCCAGTCGAAGACTTTTAAACGAAATTAAAAAGATGTAAGGAAGCATTGTCGCTGTCAATTTTGTTTGCTGTTAGATTTTTAAAAATGTTTCAGTGATGATTATGTTGTCAACCAGTTTTTCCAAGAAGCACACTTTTTGTTGCAACAACATAACAGCGATAAATATTAATAAACTTGTACAAAACTCTAAGCAAGGTATCGATTAGTTTTCATACAAAATTAATTTTTAATGCTCACAATCTAAAAAAAGCCCAATTGGAGTTGATTCGAGAATGATTTAGAGCTCAACGAATTTTTACGACCCAGGATTAATGTGGGTAAGCCCAGACAAACGGCTCACCCACATGAATATAAACTATAATGCGGCGATAGTCCAGGTTCCGCTTAGGCCCCGTAAATTATCTAGCTCTCAACAGCCGCAGGCCCGCTCTAGACCTCCATATTCGTAATATTAAAGGTCTTGCTGTGCTCAAAATAAAGCAAATTTTTTTTATCGCTTTGATTAAAAGTTAGGTATTCAAACTATATGTTGAAGAAAAAAAACAATTCGACATCCTAATTACAAACAGTTAAATTGTCGCCTATAATTTAGTTTTCCCATGATCATATATTTGAGTCGCAAACTTTAATTGTCTATTTCTGGCACTTCAGTTTAACCAGATTACATTTTTAAGGCGTATTTCTAGAAAACTTTTCATTTTAGAAACTTCCCATTTGTACCATTGTAAAGAGCACAAAGCTATCTCGTAAACAGCGCCTCAGTTTTTAGAAGTTCATCCTTATCGAAATAAAAAAAATAAAATTAAAAAATGAGACACTGTTTACTAGTTCAAGGATTATTCTACTATGTCAACTAATTTGTAAAGTCTTACAGTTATTGCACCTCGAGAAATAATTTTAAAGAAATAATTATTTGATTTTCCCCGCTTTCACATATATGTAATCCTGAGTATTCAAGATTTCCAAAAATATATACATATATATGATACAGATTTATATTCTTCTGAATAAAAAAAACTAAATACAACACAGCAAGACCTCAACTTATATGGTTTATTATCATTTTTTAAAATCTTTTTTCTTTGGTAATTGTATATTTTTGGACAGTCTCAAAGTTTTACCTCGCTATGTGGTGATATTGCTTGTCTGATAAGCTTTTCCAAACAGATGAGTGATTTGAACTGTTTTGTACTTGCCGACCCACAGCCACTGTGAGGGTTCAGGGCCATCTATGCCCCGAAAGTTTTCACGTTCCACGCAGCCGCAGGCGCATTGGCTCGTTTTCAAAATATATAACTAAAATGGTTAGCTTTGACTTAGAGCAAATAATTTTTGTGTCTTTTACAAAAGGAATATATGAACAGGAGTTTCGTTATTTTGGGATAACACTTTCTTAATTTGAAGAGAATCTAGTTCACAAACATTATTGCAGATTGAAACGCGTCAGAGTTAGGCACCCAACCGCCAGCATTGAATGACAGTCACCTAGAACTCTTACCCACTCAGATTCATTCAAAAATAAACAGGTCAATCTGCTTGAGTCTAGGTAGCAGACATTCGCTACCCCTCTGATAGGAGAGTGACGCAGCTCCCAAAGCTGAAAGCAATGAAAGATTTTGTGTCGTTTAGAAAGTGGAGACTAACAGCAATTTCGTTAGTTTGGAATTATAATTTCTTAGTTTGAACACGTTCTTGTTCGGAAATTTAAAGGTTGAAACACGTTCGGGAATCGAGCCCACGAACCTCAGCGCCGGCATTTACTGCTGGTCGTGTTTCAAACTGCACAAATGAGTCTGAAGTAGAATATGTTCAAACTAGGAAAGTGTTTTCACAAAATAACGTAAATATTGGATGAATTTTAATGTGATTTTTAATATTATTTTGCTTGTTTTATATTTAGAAAAAAAATCTGAAAAATATATCTCACTATGTGGCCATGCTGCAGATCAGATTATTTGTCCCATTTCCATCAAGTTGCTAGCCCACAGATGCTGTGTATAGCGTGGCTCGGTAGGGCGGAGCTTTTAATAGGTGACGGTGTGATCCAGCTTTGAAGTAAAATATCTACAAGTGAGTTTGGGGAAGTTAAAGTGACTGGGAAAAGTAAATTTATCACAACGAAAGAGTAACTTAGGCAATTTTTTCAACGGGTTCTGGAATAGATAATTACAAATTACAAGGATGTTTTGCCAAAGTTGGGAAAAGAGGATCCCGTAGTGAAAGTTTATAATCATTCCTCATTCGACAAGGGTCTATGGGACGCCTAGGCTCATTTTGCAACCATCATTGAAAAAAAAAAATGGATCTACAACTGAATGACATCAAATATATTAATGAAAAAAAAAATATTCTAAACATTAAATCAAACCAAAAACCTATTAGGCTTATTCATTGGGAAATAAGTTAATTTAGGATTTCTTTCTTGAAGTTGAAATGTATTTAATCCGTATTTAAAAACACATGTGACAATTTTCTTCGACTCACAGTTGTTTTATTCACGAGTTTTTAAATACTGACTTTATTTTCAAGCAAAAGTCGAAACAATTATTTACTTTTATAGTATTCATTTGATTTTGAGGTTGTTAGAAATAAGAAAAAATTTGGACAACCTATATCTAAATAATAATTTCAAGTTCTCTATTTCCGCGTGTCCAGTATCAAAGAGACATGAAGTAGGCCCCTAATACCCAGGCTAGTGTCCACTGCAGGTAGGCATAACATATATCAAAATATCAGTGAACGGTGAAAAGGCCAAGGTTTCTGTCGACTGATTTGTTAACAATCATTTGGGAAATTAAGCGATCGAAGCATTAGTCAGCTTTTCTTTTGTCAGGCCTTCGCTGTCATGGTCTCTGCTGCCCGAGGTGCTAACACTTCACTGCATGTCCTGGGATGTAAAAGATTGATTGGAGAATTACAACTTCTTTGGGGACATAGACATATTCTGCTGATCAAAACATCAGAATATAAACGAACACATGTGCAGCTGCACGATCAGATGTAGATTTTCAATATTTATATATTTGGTTGGTGTTTTTTTATCGTCCTACTAAAGGCATTTCGTTTTATGAACAATGCGACAAAAACATTTTGTGAAATCATTGGATATACAAAGGATTCCAAGAAGGAACTTATTACAAACTCAGTTTAATGACAGATACAAGGTTAAGCGACGAAACTAAGCTGACACACTATAATAATGTAAGATTATTTTTTATTTAAACGAGAACATTGCCATTCGAAATTATTAGGTTAAGAAAAACAACCTTGTTAATCCAGCATTGGCAGTATATAGAGAGTGATTATCTCATATATATTATTAAACGAGACGAGTATGTGCTCATCTATGTATAACTTTGCAGTAAAGTCTGGGTCAGTTGCTAGAACAACTACAGCCAATGCAAGGTAACAGGTTCCAGAACAACTACTGCACAATATTGTCAGAGGGTAAAAGCGGATTTATTATAGGTCAAGGTGAACCAAAACTAATTACATACATTAAAGCAAACGTAATGGAGTTGAATTAAATAGGCGCCTTTGTTTTTGTGTATGTAGATTCATCCTAATTTGAAATGTTTTTCAGCTCAGTTTAGAAAACTATAAATCTTATTGTTGGAAGGAATGACCGGTAGCTAAACCGTGCTGACCATCTCAAAAACCGTATTACCTCTTATTTGTTATATTTTTTTACATCGATTCTGTCATCTAAGGTCAGGACGTTTTGCCAGTTGTCTGACAGAGCATTCGCCCCAGTTGATTTTGCACATTACTTTATTTCTAAACTCATTATCCTCTATATCTATTTAAGGAATCACATTCAAAATTCAATGGATGATATACTGTTTATTTCAGAATACCTAATCAGTTTTATTTTCGGCCTCAAGTTCAACTAATGTAGTGTTTTGGTAGCTTGTTCCAGATAGGAATTTATAATACACATATAGTTTATCAGTTAAACCAATGGTTCTACCAAGCACAAATCACAGCATTTTCTCTTTATTTATCCATATGTAGACTTAACAGTGATGAAACATGTCCCCACGATTGACCTATTTTTTTATGATTTTTGTACTAATTCAAAACGTACTCTCTCAGAAATTAAGACCTACGCATAGATGCGATTGGTCAAGCGAAAAACACAAATCTCTTGGAATTGACATTATCAGAAATCTCGCTAAATCTTTGGCGCCCCCTATATACATGTCCATATCATTTTATGTTGTGGAGTTACTTGGATATATGACAGTAATATCTATTTGAGTATCACGGGATAGGTTTAGTTGTTGCATTTTCTTGATCAGTCAAATCACTGCTGCTCTCTGCTGATTGGATATAATATTTCCAGCAAATTTTCTTGGACATATCCAAGATCGAAATTTTGGTCATTTTTTCGTTCGCAAGACTTCACTGTCGTGGTCTGTACGACTGTATGTTCTGGGATGTTACAGATCGAAATAGCCGATTAGCCTATCGATTGGAGAACTACAACCATATTCATTTTCATAAACATATTCTGTTGATTAAAACACCACAGAGATAACATTTACAATTTTTATTAAAATAGAAACGATAGGTGCATCTGCAACGACGCGATGATCTTATATATATTCATTCGTGATGTGGACATAGGACAAAAAACAATCTGGCATGATTGGATATATTAATGATTTCGGAACGAACTTATACTATCTTCAATGTAACAAGAACTAAAAGGTTAGGCAGCGAAACACCCCTTAAAATACGGTTTCTGAGCTAAGGTTTAACGACATAATAAAACAAGATTTTTTGTTATTCAAGCCAGTACATAGCAATTCGAAATTGTTGGATTGAGAAAGAAAAGCTTTTTAATGCTACATTCTCGATAGGAATTATTTTGGACCAAAACTAGAGCAGATTTTCGTTCAACTCACTCATCTGGGACAAGTTACAAAGTAACTTAATCAGCAGTAGACGATCTGGAATGTTCTGGGCTTTAGTAACGAATGCAGGCCCTGGTCGCTCAGTGTTCGAAACCCGATGGATTGCTGCCAATTGTGGATCCTCTATATCTATAATAGTATATATACAGATAAATAAAAGGGATCCAAGGTATATGCCAGACGTCACAGTTAAGTATTTGAGTGTACAAATCAGATTGACATAATCCCAACATCCTATCAATTATTCAAATGGACCTTGCCTAGCTTTTTGTATTGATTTGTTACAAAAGAAGTCTTCGCCTCTTGGGACACCATCTTGACAATCGACAAAGACAAATGATAGAAGGGCTGGAATTCTGATGAATAGCTTTGAAGAAAGACTCGGAATACGACGAAAAATAAAAAATTCTAATATATATTTACAAAGAAACATGCCATAGATGAAATGGCGAGAGCTTAGTCTCGACACGGTTTGAATAATGCTTAATTTGTTATATACTGTTTTGTTTGCATGAACGTCAATACAGAAGCAGTCATAATTATTTTATTTGGTATACAGAATTCAAACCCAATACTGGAGTGTAAACTCTAATTAACCGTCGTTTCTAGCTGAATAAAGATTCATAACATTATTTAAAAGACGTGTTTTATTTATTATTTTTCATCTTTAGCGCAAAATAATATAACCCCCCCCCCCCCAAAGAATACAAAAGAAGAGAAAATAACAAAAATAAAAACAATGAAAAGAAAAAGGACAATTTTTGAAACGCTTCATGCAACAGCCCTAGGAGTATTGTCGTTTTTTGTATTAAAGGTTTATCTCAACAAGTGTCTAAAAGTGAAAATCAAATTGATCACCCACAAGTCGGCTTATCGCATACTGTTTATAAGAAGGATTGGGCAAGCTGAGGGATCTTTCTAAATTTGTGCCATTTAGTAATGTTGTCATCAAAAACATGGCACAAATTGTACAAGAATTTCAAGAAAATAGATCCATATTAAGTAGCCGGGTAACGGATCAGCTGGAGAACGACAAATCCATCAGCGACTTTAACATGTCTTTATGTTTGAAACACCGCCAAGATAGAAACTACCATTTTGATCAAAACAAAAACAAAAATTGGAATTTATATTTATTAATTTGATTGGTTTTTTAAAGTCGTATTAAAGGACAATTTGGGGCTATAAACAATGTGACAAAAACAATTTATATTCTATAAATAAGTAAAACTTTTTGTGTGTAATACAATACATTGATTTCCATTTTCATAATCTGATCGTAACTCTGGTTATCATCCATTA
>JARFOD010151009.1:0-12494 GCA_031763545.1 Mopalia muscosa | reverse complement strand
TCTGTATTGCGTCCTATTGTTGTCGTCCTGTATTTGTCCCGTGCTGTCTTTGTTTGTTGCCAGTGGTGTCGAGGGTGGTTTTCTTCAACCTTTGGGCTGGCATGTCTTCATATAAGTGAAATACCCCTGAGTACGACGTTAAAACCCAATCAAACAAACAAACAGCATGGTACATGTTATTGCACAACTGATGGGAACCAGCCTGGCAGCCTCTGCCCTCTGAATAGTTTCACCCGATTGGATTGTTGGGTGTGAGATTTTTCTGTCCTGAGGCTCTCTCCACTTTGATGGGGGGCAGTTTGATGAAACTTATCTGTTTTAGTGGTGTTTAGAAGCTGAGATCTCCACCAGAAATTGAAAATTCATAAGGCTATTTAACCTAGGCTTTACTGCTCTTTTTAGGTTTATTTTGTATTATTCTTGTTAAACCATGCCATCCGCCCTGTTTTTGTCTTTTATCTGTTTCACTGTTTTTTTGACAGTTTTGTCAAAAGTGGTTTCTTTCTTAAATTGGCTGGCAGTTTGTCATATATGTAAAAAAAATCAAAGTATACTATAAAAGCCCAAACTGTTTGTTTGTTTGTTTGTTAAATATCAGTTGATAAGAGGATAGGTTTTATATGTACTATTGACATTTTTATTTTTAAGTCCACGCTTTTTTGTTGAACTGGTGTAATGGTGTCAGAGAAAATAGAAGAGAATATTAAATGCAAATTATTTTTTTTTGCAAGATTGCCAGGAGTTAGAAAAAAAAAGAATGCGAAATCAGAGGGTAATCGACCGTTACAAGATATAAAGGATTTTGTTTTTATTTTACTGTCCTGGTGTTTTTAATTTGAATGTAGAAGAAGATTAATTATGAATACTGCTTTCTCTACAACATTAATGGATTTAAAGTTAATGGACACAGAAATAATTTGCAGAAATTTAGTTACATGTACTGTAATGATATACATGTAGATTGACAGAAATTATTTAATATTTATACAGATTTGGTTGATTGTTTTTATTATTATTGTTTTTAATAATGATCTATTAAATAAACAGGAATGGATAATTAGTGCTTATTTATTTTAAACATTTTCCTGAAGGATTATTTTTAAAAACACAGCAACTAGAGTTGTATGTCAAAGTTCAATGGAGTCTGGAATCGTCAAAAAGTGGTTGTTGTAGGTGGTTGAAATTTGTGACCTTAAAGTAACAGCACAAAGGATAAATTGGTGTGACGTTCTTAAAATAGCTGCTGTCATGTATATTGTGGGAATCCCCTTTCAAAGATTAAATTACATCCCTTGCCCATATTCGAAGACTCCCATTCACAGTTTTGATGAATATTGTACTATTCACTTGTTAAAGATACACACTGTTTCTAGTACTGGTATGTCAAAAGACATCACATGTTTGACCTCTGACATGAAGAGGTCATGGAAGAGGCAGATCTGATCAGGATAGTTTACTATCAGGAGAGAAAGTTGTTGACTCTTGCAACCTCTTCAGTCTCCTTTAATATCTAAAAAATAGAACCAAAATATGATGAAATTATTTGGCCAAGAATAATTCACTTAAAACCACTGTTTTGGCTAAGGGCAGTTTGTTTGAAGAGTAGCAGTTCCGTCTTCACTTTAGTCTAAATTAAACTTTATGGAAATACTTCACAACTTGGTTGTGCTGGTGTCAATTATTGTTGGATTACACCACTGTCCTATAAGTGAACTATCCATTAAAATGACGTAAATCACAAGTCAGTCAATGAAACAATCAATCAATGTATCAGAACTCTGGATGTATTGGGCTTTTTATAAAAAAAAAATAACATCCACTTAATTTAAACTATGAAAATATGTTTCACAAGATAGTTATATAACTTTCATTAGAAGGGTGATCATGTTGACTGACAGAAAAAGTGTCAGGATCTAGGACTTTGGGTAAATAGATACTGAACTGAGCTTGTAAATGACAATGTATGTCTACGGTCTTGCTGGACGCCTTGGTCGAATCTCAGAACACCCGTTGTATTAAGACTATAATGCAAAAGAGTATAAATTTGAACCATATAGAGGGATATATTTTTGGAAAGCTTGAATACTCGGGAATTACATACATGTATTTGTGAATGTGGAGAAAATCCAACTATTGTTTCTAAAAATATTGCAAAATGAGTAAATGTCAACAGAATAAAATAGACTGGATTTTTCAGGGTTTATTTTTCGAAGTGCAATAAAGATAAGACTCAATGAATGAGTTGATCTAGTAGAATGGTCATTGAACTAATACACTGTACCTCATTTTAAACAATTTTTGAGTAGATCGATCACAGTGCTTTTTTGTTTATCCCACCCTCGAAATTCGTATAAAAATGTCAAATACAACTTTCAGATACAAAAAGTTTTTACCATGAATAGTTTTCGAGAAATACGCCATTTACTCTTTACAATGGTACAAATTTCTAGAAATATGCCATGGAAATGTAGCGTCTCCTTAATACTGAAGTGCCAGAAATAGGCAATTAAAGTTTTGCTACTTGGATATGAGCCAGGCTAAACTCAATTATAGGCTCAAATTTTATTTTTTTGCAATTTTAATTTCGAATTAGTTTTTCACCAACATATAGTTTGAATGCCTAACTTTTTATAGAAGTTATAATGAAAATTTGGTTCATTTTGAGCCCAAAGGGTCCAGCAAAACCTTAAGAAGTTTTACAATGAGAACATAAATTTATCTAAAATTTACCACAATGTAAATTTAAAAAAACAAACAATGCAATGTAAGACAAAGTGAGTGATTTACGACGAATAACTTTTGAGAATGGGATAAGTGTATTAATACATACATGTCTTGAGCCTCTGTAGCTCAGTCGGTAGATTGTTGGGCCTGTAACCCAAAGGTCCTGGGTTGGGACCCCAGTGGGGGCAACCAAATTTTTCTCTCTTGGAATCATTTATTCAAAATATATATACAATCCACTTTAAAGCCTACCATGTCATAATTTCTCTTTTATGCCAAAAAAAGAAAGCAGAAACAATTGGTTGAGGTTAACGAATTATTGGATATATTGAACAAAAATAGATTTTAGTGCTAATAGTATGTTATGGATTTTTCAAATATGTGAATATGAGATTCTCATAGAATTTTTTTTTCCTTGAAACTCTGGTCATGGAATTGGAATAATATTGGTGTTAATGTATTTAATGTATAAAGACCCATAGGTAGTATATTATGATATAATTGGAATATATGTTAAATCTGATCTGTTTTGTTGTTTCTTTTACTTATGTTTTGTGGTTTCTGTTACTTCTGATATTTTAGTGATGCCTTTTTTTGTCCTGGGATGTTGTTGTATGTTGTCAGTGGGTCGGGGTGGTTTCCTTCACCCATTGGGCTGGAACGCCGTTATGTAGGTGAAATAACCTTCAGTATGGAGTTAAACCCCAATTAATCAATTCACTTATACATAAGGGCAGTATGTATCAATAATAACTGTGCTGATTTTACTTCGCACTGGAAAAACATTCGTTTCATAACCAAACAATTCACATTTTATGGCTGTATAACTTGTGTCAGTATGTTTTTGTTGTGGTTCCCTGGCTATGTGCAGTTTGTTTGAAGAGTAGCAATGCTGCCTTTTCTCAGCACTGGAGGAAAATTAACTTTCCTACATTATGGAAACACTTCATATCTTGGTTGTGCTAGTATCAATTATTGTTGCAAAACACTGCCGTCATATAAGTGAAATACCCTTAAGTACGGTATAAAACACCAATCAATCAAACAATTGTTTTGCAGCGACTGCCGATATATTTTGTGATGTCTTTGTATTCCTTCCTGTGATTGTCTGGTTTTGTCTTGTCTTTATTGCCTGTGGTGTCAAAGTTGATTTCCTTCACTCTGCATCGAAGGTTCGCTTTCTCTTTAGATGTTATTATATAAAGCAAAACCTCAAACTATTGAAATCCTTTCGAGATGTTACATACAGTGGAAGCGTATTTAAAGGAATTTCACATCAGCATACACGAGAAATCATATACAACCCTGAACAAGTGATGACCGCAATATGATAACACAAAGACAAGTTTCTAATTAAAAGTATTATAATGAATTTAAGTATTAAAGAAAGGTAATCGTTCCTGCTTTTAAATAGTATCTAGCATTAATTTACAATACATTGAGCGCACGGTAACCTATAACCTGGTAGTGTTGTCCTAATAGTTCAAGTTAAAAATACAGAATTCAATTTTTACTTAGCTCAGATCTAGATGTCTGGCGATTTCAGCCTATCCCCAAGTTAGAAACCTTGTCCGAAAACCCCTGGCTATCTCCATTTCCCCTCTCTCTCTAGTTCTCTTCTAGTTCTATTCTAGATCTCCTTTTACTAGCCCTAATTTCCTAGTTATCTCCCCTTTTAACCTTTCCAAAACTGTCTGTTTAACGGACTAATTATGATTGGTCAAGCCAATTAGGGACTAAAGAAACATACCATTGGCTATAGTATTTGATTGACAACTATAGAGCTACCAAGCAACAGGCGGTCGTGACCATGCTCATGTCACCCCATGTGACTTACAGATTTGAATGAATGTTATATAACTTTTTCACTTACAAAAAGTAAACTTTCAGAAAATAAAAACTATTCTGAAATTCACTTCACAACAACACACTGGGCTGGTATGCTGTCATAGTAGTGAAACAACCTTAATTATGACATTAAGCCCTAATCAAACAAACATGCATCTTTTGGAGTGCCAATAACCTAAAATACAATGTTAAACCAAAGTCAAATAAACAAACAACCACTATGGATTGACAGTTTGAGAAGGTATAGAAGAAATACACAACTGCAGAATTGTACCTTCAGGCAGGTCTTCACTCTTGTGACTTACAGAACGTCAGTTTAAAAATGTTTTACAATGATGCTGGTCACTTCTCAATACAATATTTTAGTCTTGAATTAAGTAAATGTTACAAAAACGTCTTACATTAAGCCTACAATAATATCTAAGTGATATAGCTAGAGCAGAACACATAAGGCTTTTGTTGTGGCCAGCTACCTTGTTTTCCAGGGTTGGAGGGAGCTTCCTGTTACCCTGGTGCTCTCAGAACCAAAGTTCATCAATTCATGGAGCTAATCTGTATGTAGAGTCTTTGTAAAGCCCTTTATGATACATGTAGTCCTTTATTGGTGGTATCCTGGCTTTCTTGGTTACCAGTAGTGTTGAGGGTGGTTTTGTTCACCCATTTGCGTGCCACACATCAAGTGGGTAAAATAATCTCAAGTTCAGCATAAAACCCCTATCCAACATAATAACAGGCTTTGGCCAGTTATCAGTATTTTATTCAATAATAAATGCTTCTTTTAAAAGAAAAAGAGCAGTGTGATTGGTCGTTTATCAAGTCTGTGTTTTATCCTTTACATGAACTTAATGAAAAACTTGGTTATGTATTAACTTTGATTTATAGCTGGTAAAACAAAAACACATGTTAAGTAAATTTACTTACCAATCACCTGCCCTACTACTTCATGAATCCAGGACATTTGCCCCTAGGATCTATGGACATTTGTCCCTTATAATGTTTTTTATGAATTGATGTTGCATGTTCTTTGAGTTATAAGAATAAGTTATTTATGGATGGACAACTCCTTGGAGCTTGCAGCTGGATGGTTGGTTGTCCTATTTCTCGCACTTCATTTTTTGTCAAAAGCTCCGCAGGCAACTGGCTGCCTTTCCACATAATGCTGAGTGAACAATATTCGTAAACAAGGTCGCTATTGGTGGAAGGTTAAAGCGAGAGGCATTAACCAACTTAAGCCAACAAGCAAATGTCAATAGGGGCAGATGTCCAAAAGGGCAAATGTTTGTGCAGCATTATGTTATTCTCAGCGAAATTCTAGGACACACCATTTCGCGCATTGGCTTATATAAAGCATGTGATTAACACAATACCTCAGAAAGCCTGATGACGGATTGCCTGTCATTGTCTATGATTGTGGTGTGTAAACATACACAAAAATAACAATATCCGACAATATATGGTGAATATTTCTGGCAAATGAAAGACTTATTAAAGCGGTGTTCTACTTCGATAAGTACCCCGATTCGAAACCCATTCACAGCAATTTATTCGCAACTTATTCGAAACCCATTCAAATATTTTTAATAGGCTTCAACTTATTTGAAACTGATTAAACTTGCTGTGAATGGGTTTCGAATCGGTGCTATCTTTACCAAGGTCACTGTTCTTGCCATAAATCTTACAGGACTGTTGGCAAGAGACCCATGTCTCATCCATGGATGAAGCTCTGGCCTCTCTCCTACCCTCCTATCCGACGGAGGTGATGGCAGTAGGAAAGATTCAAGAACCTGCTGTTGGGTAGCCAACAGCCATGTAGGATATATGGTTTGAAGTTAGAACATGGTTAATTGAATTCAATTACCAGCTATTTGTATGCAGTAAATTGATGAATAAGTAGTAAGAGTGTCTGGATGTACTTTTTCTAACCCCTGCTACATGTACTAAAACATATACGAGAAATCCAACAAATTGCCAGGTGCATAAAATCATAAATCATATATTTGATTGAAATTTGTAAAAGACAATATAAAATGAATATTTTTACATATTTTTAAGCAGTATGATGTACAGCCATAGATTTGTGACTTTAATTGTAAATAACACTTTTATACAGAACATATTATTATTAACTACATGTATAACACATTTTTAAAAGTCAGAGGTCAACTTCTACAAAAAATATTTCCCCAAAATTTTACTTCTATTTATAATACATTCATAGATGTTTTATTAACCTGAAGACATATTTGCAGTAATACAATTGGAATTGAACAAATTTCGTGTAACATGCAATGTCAATATATACATTGCATTATAAAAAATGTATTTTGTCATTTGACCCACTTTGCATTTTCAAAAGTTTAAATCCAACATTGTATAACAAAACTTTCTTTTACAAAAATCAGAAAACATATAAATTGGAAAAATAAAATTGCCGTTCCTACATAGCGATAAATTTATATAACTACTGAGAAATATAACGTTCAATATTATTTCAATTGAAGTGTTATTGTATCTATTCACAACAAAACAGTAAGGACCCAATAGTTTGATTTTAAAAATATTAATTAATAATAAAAAATCAGATTTCTGATATTAGTGCATTCATGACTAAGTAAGATTGACCATTGCATTGATGACAAATTTAAAGTTACTTCAAAGAATCCAAAAGGACCATGGGAAGGCGTCGAGATTTTAGCCAACGTTCTAATGTACCGGTTGACCCCAATAATATCTCCTCAAAAACGAACTAAAAAGACAGAAGCAAAATAAAATATATTGGTAAAAGTTGTCAGATCACAACAGATAAATATGCAAGACATCATTTAGAAGAGCTACATCAACAAATCTTGTACGGAAGAGGACTTCCTCACAAAAAGGAAGAGTCTAGCTATGCTACATGAAGCTTCCTAAACACTAGAAATAGCTGAACAATACTATGATTCGGAACTTAATCTATATGTATTGCATGGCCTTACTCTATATACTCTATAGATTATTTGGATACGAATTCGCATCTAGGAAGAGTCTTTGAAAGATTAACTAACAATATATTTAAATGTGGTTGGTCAGTGGTAAAAAAGGGGAGATAAATATGTACTCATATCATCATATGACCAAAACTGTTACCTATATTATTGTCCAACAATAGCATTGTATGAATATTCAATCTAATTTAATGATTAGTTTATGACATAGGTGGCACTGCTAGTTATAGGAGACAGGTTTATCCCCCTTTTTAGCTACTGGTCTACCCATTGAAAATTACTGGTGAGTATGGAGTTGTTAACAACTTAACTTTTTTTAACTTAATATTTAAATAGTTCAATTCAACGAATACTAAAAAAAAGAAAGAGTAAAGATCCTCTGAAGCATTACAAAAATTGAAATAAAAATATGAATGAAATAACTGACATTGGGGCTACAGTCCAAAAGGTAATACAACAAGACTTCTTAACTACTTGATAGGCATAAAAATATCGCATGAGATTTTATCGACCTGCTACATTTAAGTGAAAATAGATTTGTGTGACCAAATTGATGTAGATGTCTAAAAATTGAAATACTTACTTTGTAAGCTTGTTGGACAGTAACTTTACATATTTCATAAGCTGGCATTGACATCATTAACATGCAGAGTTTGGCCTGTAAACAGAGTTGCAAATAGATGTAAACTGAGGATAAAACAGAATCTCTACTGTTAATCGAAGCAATAATTTAAAAGGATGGTACACTAACAAAACATAAGTAAGCATTGAAAAGAGCGTGAAATTTGCTATATAAAAATGCTAATTTGGTAATTTTGAGATACCTGTATGTCTTACAATTCTTATTCAATATCGAAAGTAAGGTAGTCCATTAGAACATGAACATACTATCGGAGCAGACATTTTAACAATGGCGGCCGGAGGTATGTGCCGCTTGACCAATCAACTTTACACATTGCTGCATATTTCTGTGCGTGTTACCATAATAAAACCCACATTGCTACTTAACATATTGCTCAATGCATATGACTCATTGATGGCATCTGCCCCGTGATGGAGGGGGTGGGCCATGGCCCTGCAGAATACTCACTCGGCTTCCTCAGTTGATCGTTAGAGGCGAGAAAAGAGGTTGCCCTGGTGTTCATAGAGCTAAAGGGTAACGGGAAGCAGATTTGTTTGTGATGTTCTGTATTTGTGTCTGTCGTCATATAAGTGAAATACCCTTGAGTACGACGTTAAACACCAATCAAACAAACAAACAATCATTGCAAGCAGTGGGCTAGTACTCCCTGAGTGTTATTTAACTCAAGTGTTCTTTTGTTCTTAAGACTTCACCACTAACTCAAGTTAAATATTATTAACTGTGTTTGCAGTTGTTGGAGTATTTTGTTGAGGAATTCTTTGACCAGAATCCAATTAGCCAGCTGGGTATTATAATGACCAGAGCAAAGAGAGCTGAACAAGTGACGGCTCTAGGAGGTATGTGAAAATTTTACTGAAAAATCAACTCTGTTGACTTATTGTCGGATGTCCATATTGCTGTTACGCTTGCTGATGGAGTTGAGAAGTCAGACAGGTTAAATAGTGATACATATAATTTATAATCCATCAACTGGCAAAAAAACAATGGATAAGATTTCAAATTGTCTAATAAATTCTCTTGGACTTGACAGTTCTGTTGAGACGATGTTATTTCCTTTATTAAATACATTGTATATAATATCGTGTTTGAGTGGCATTTAGAAGCTAAGGCTTTATGGGTTTTCAACTTCTGGGTTGAATTGTATATAATACTCATCAACATTGAAACTTTGTGTTCTGAGGATATGTCCCAGAGAAGTTGGCCACTGCCGGGTTAAATCATCCATAAATCAGTAAATTTTTACAACTCTTTGATTAATTATGTGCATTAAATCGACTGGTTTCCTAAGATCCCAAACAACAGTCCTGAACAACTATTTTTAAAACTCTACCTCTTTTGGGTTGAAATGTACAAAAATTAAAACGCTTGTTCAAAGTGTATTCCATGAGAAAGTATTTAACTGGTTGCGTGGTTTTTACTACAATCCATTCAGTTTCACATGCAACCTAGCCAGTGCAACCTAGCCAGTGCAATGGTGTTCTCTAATGTGTGAAATACCCTTTACTTTAGAATGGCATTTTGCTTGAATTCAGCTGGCTCTTTGCTAATAAACTAATATTTCTTGTATTTAATCACCAGGTAACCCACGGCGTCACATCACAGCTCTTCAGAAGCTAGCAGATAAAGTGTGTCAGGGTGAACCATCATTGCAAAACTCACTGGAAGTAGCTGCTCAAACTCTACGGTATGTGGCATCCTTACAATACATTATTGTAGTTTGTTTGTAGAGTAACAGTGCTTGCTGTACTTAGCACTCAGAGAGATGAACTTTTCAACAGTATCAAAACACTTCATACTTAAAGCTATGCTAGTTTTAATTGTTGTGGCATGCACTGCTGACATATTACTAATAACAAATAAGAACACCACGTGTTCTTTCTCCACATTCTAACTTTAAAATTTAAATTATATTTTTTTAAAAGAAGATTTGTACTAAGTATTTTCACAAATCACTCCATTAAGTCATCATTGCACATCATCAACTACCTGTGTACAGTCTAAAGGTTTTTCCAGTCTAACAGTAGATCGTTTTTTACCCAAATGCACTTTCTCCATGTTATCATTATACTTTCTACGGAATTAAAGAAAGTTGTGTATATGTACTTAAGTCTTTATTTCTGAAAAATTGAAATATTAAAGTGTGAGTCTTCACTTGCAAACTGATATAGCATCTCGCCAGTTCCCCAGCTCCCACAGATAGTTCAGGATTTCAACAGCAATTCAAGGTTAAAGCTTGCTGTTCCACAACCCTGTATATTCTACTCCCATATAAAACAGTATATTTTCTGTGTATGCAAAAAACAAAAAAAAAACAAAAACTAAAACAAGGTGTTATCTTAGGTGTGTGAATGAATAGTGTTTAAATGCCCATGTTTGTGTGCCTTTACAGTCATATGCCCAGTCACAGCAGTAGAGAGGTTCTTATTATTATGGGGAGTTTAACCTCTTGTGACCCCACAGATATTTCTGTCACTTTACAGGTAAGTCGTTCAAGTGAAATTAGTAAGTGAGTAGTAAATAAACAACTGTACAGAGGGTACTTCAGTTTTGTCTAAAATATTTGTTCATTCTTATTTCTGGAAAATTATCAAAACGATCCTTGTCCTTATTCCGCTAAATCAGGCATTTAGTTATTTTGCTTCCATTCTTCTATTGTATTTCAGGCAATGAAAGAGGCCAATATTCGCTGCTCTGTTATTGGTCTAGCTGCTGAAGTTAGAATTTGCAGAAAAATCTGCCAAGAAACTCAAGGTATATATTTTATAATGTTTGTGTCAAAAACAGTTAAGCCTCCCTTGCAAAGCATATACTCATTTCCTTCAGATCTCGATTGAAAAATTTGTGTCCAGTGGTGTCAAGGGTGGTGTCCTTCACCCATTGGGCTGGCATGTCGTAATATAAGTGAAATACACTTGAGTACGACATTAAACCCCTCTCTCAGTTATCAAACATCATATGGCAAGGTGCAGTGTGAAGTGGATAATCCATCATCAAATAAGAGAAATACCCTTGAGTACAGCGTTAAACTCCAGTGTTCATGGGATCGAGTCCATCTGTTGACTTTCAGGTATATGAGTGAGTCACAAGATGTGGCTCTTGCAATTGCGGGGGAGGTTTTTATGCGATTTCCTCTCTGTTTTCCACTGAAACAGGGCAAGGAGCAATGTGAAGTGGACAATTAGTTGTCATATAAGTGAAATACCCTTGAGTATGAGGTTAAACCCCAATCAAATATACAAACAAATAAACAAAAAACCAAAATGGTCATCATAGTGCCCATTGCTGAAGGTATGGTGCTATCATGGTTATTGGAATTGAAGCTAAATTTACTCCCCATAGGGCTCTAAACATGAAGTTTAAACTAGTCTTCAGTGTTTAATTCCCAGAAATTGGCTTATTTCTGTCAATTTCAAAGTTTTTTCCATCAAACTATAGTAAGTGCAGTGTAAATAGCGACCTACAAGCCAATCAATCCAGTACTATATCAGAAGAAGAAGTCATATATGGTTGGATACAAAATGAAACATCCACAAGAAAGAATCGGGATACCTTTTATCGTATTTTTTTATGAGAGTCTTTTTCTTTCAGGACTCTATGGTGTGATTCTTGATGAAAGTCATTTTAAAGATTTGCTGACTCAGCAAGTCTCCCCTCCACCTGCCAGTGTAAGTAGTTCAAGTGAACACTGGTTTATTAGATGAAAATATCTAATAAATAAACATTTAATATTATAGTTAAATCAAATTATTATATTGCATCAATTTTTTAGATATAACAAATTTTCTGGAACCTGCAAAGTTAATTTAAGTTTGAGAATTTTGAAATGGTATATTTAAATATGTACAGTCACTATATACTCAGTCAAAGGTGTCGTACTGATTGATTGATCGATGTAATGTGTTTGTCTGTTACAGGTAAATTCAGAGTCATCACTTATTAGAATGGGTGAGTTAACAAAAAAAGTTTAGAATAAAATTTCTCCCCTAGATTGATCTGTTTTGTAACTAAATACTAGCCAATATAGGCCCACGGCTGTGGCTCAGTGGTAGCAAGTGCGCTTTCTGAACTGAACATGCTTCGATTTACCATTCACGGGTGCGAGTCCGCCTTTCGCTCATCAGGTATATGAGCGACTCACATGTTGTGGCTCCTGCAATCGCGGGGGTGGTTTTTACGAGGTTTCCTCCCGGTTTTCCCAAGTAATAAGGCTGTGTACACTGTGAAGTGGACAATCTGCCGTCATATAAGTGAAATACCCTTGAGTACGACGTTAAACACCAATCAAACAAACAAAC
>JARFOD010151008.1:0-26471 GCA_031763545.1 Mopalia muscosa | reverse complement strand
TCCGGGAATCGAACCCACGACCCTCAGAGTTAGGCACCGAATCGCCAGCAGTAAATGCAGGCTATCTAGACCACTCAACCTACAAAATTTTCTGAATAGGTCTATGTTCTAACAGAGAAAGTGTTTTCCCAAAAATAACGAAAATACTGTTAATCTTCACTTTCTAAAAGACACAAAAATTATTCATATTCGGATCAATATAACACCGTAAAATTAATTACAGAATTACATTAACAAGAAGTACAGGAATTCCCCATTACCCAATGCAGACACCTGTGACGCCATCGCTCATCTTATTATAGGAAAGCTGACGTCGAGTGTAAGATGGGCGAAATTATATTCAGCGTACCATAAAGTAACGTAATGTTTAACTACATTAATATCTTGCGACAGTTTGTGAAACAGTGCGGAATTTCTTGTATGGTTTCGAGCTCATCACTTATTCAATCGATTGCTGAATGTTTTGTTTTTAAAAAGGGATTTGTCAGGACCGACTAGAACACTAATCATTGGTAGATTTATGTGGATTCTATGTCTACAAATATGTAGAGTGTATAATACTTTGGGCATGCATGATTATAACAACATAAATCTTAAGACTCCTGAGTGTAAGAAATATTGAAAGTTTAAGAATGTTAGAAAATAAATGTACGAATAATCCTTGTGTTTTCGTTTGTTTGACGAAGAAACATCGACTTTCTTAAGCTAAAGTCTGATTTATTGTAGATGTAACTTGTTCCGACATTTCCCTTTGACATAAATGCAGGTCATCTCTCTTGGTTTGATAATCCATCTTTTATCAAGTCGACGGCCGAGTTCAAAGACTGTGTTTCATCATTTGTAAATTGAAAACATTGTTACAAAGGCATGGAGATTTCCAGGGCCTCACTTCCGATATGGATTATAACTTGAGATAAAAGCGCGTGTTAATCGTACTGTTCGAACCATCATCACACCACAAACATGAGGGGTGTTATTTCAGTCTCCACGTTTTTGACATTGTCAAAAGAGGTCATCACCTAAAAATATACGAAACAAATAAAAATGGCTGTATATTCAGGTGTACTGCTGAATACAGGAAACACGATGACATCTATTAGGTATATTAAAGAGCACTTTATACATCTAGGTCACATCAAGGCTTGGTTTATAAATCTGGGATGAATAGAGATACGATGCCTTGAATATCCTTCCACCTTACCTGTTCGTTTCTTTATTCAGTGTTAGAAAAAAAGTCGTCATATATTTATTTTATTTGGCTAAATCGTTCCGGTCTAACTATTCGTTTCATTTTTCAATGCTAGAAACACATGTCGATTTCATTTCAATTTTGTTCCATTGTATAATTAATATATCAATTATATACTAAGCATAGTATATTTAAACGTGTCTGTGTTATGTATATGTTTGCTTTACGTATTGCTCAAGCTGCTCCTGGAAGTAGTTCAGTGGTAAAATGCCGTGTAGTGGATTTGATAACCCAATTTGTCATAATTAAGAAGACATCACGTATTTGTCAGTGGTCAGTAGCTTAAACACCACTTGAACTATTTACTACATATAAATTGTTAATGGTAGTTTTACCATTCCTTTTATTGTCGAGAGATGAAGACATAATTAGCAACATTAAGATTTATTGTGTCATTATTGCGTTTGCTGTCTAGTAATGAAGTCGATTGGGGATAATAATCGATTAGATTCTACACAAACGCTGCCAAAAATGATGTATTTGTTAACAATCATTTAACAACTTTACAATAACAATATTTCAACCAGCAGAAAGAGGTATTTGTGACGGCCAAATCGCCCTAAGTAATCATACTAATGTTCCGACGGACATCATTGGATGCTGACTGACAAGACACACCCTATCTGCCAACAGCTACTCTTATTTGTTTCATCTGTCTAGTTTGTCTGTCTTTATAGTCTCATATAGTATTGGTACAGCATTGTAAAGGTTAATGGTACACACGCGTCTAATCGGTTAACTGAATTCAGAATAAAACATTAACGATACTGTTACTATGTCAACGTTGGTATCGCGATATCGTTTCAATGAACTACATGTACAGTATAACTACCGTTGCATTTTTTATTAGACGTTTGTCGATTTGTTTTGTAAAGTGCATTGTCACAAATGAGCCTGACAAAAAAAATTTAATATTGTCAAAGTCAAATTCAAAACTCCCGAGGGAGATGACGTTAACGGACTCCAAATCGTGCAGTGGGTGCCGTTTATTTATCGGATATATCAAGAGAAGTTCTAGGTCAGCAACAGCCGTATTAACTACTTATTTGATCAATGTGTTTTGACTCATGACAAATGATTCTATCCACTGACCATTCTGTTATGAACAAATGCAACATAGATTCGAGTATTCGGCTAATGGCGCCATAGAGCGTCGTGACAAAATTTTTCTTTAGATGCCTCAGAACTTGTATTAGGGGTATAGGCTAGTGCCTTTTTCAAAATTATATTCATAATGATAACATGATTACAGCTACAAAAATGACTAAGTGCTCAATGATAACGAGAGAACAAAACATTTTTGTAAATTTTGTATTATAACAATACCGTTGCGCCAGTCCATTTTACGATCAAATAAACTATACATACTTTGCATAAGCACTGACTCATATAACAAAGCTCTGACGTTTTCGGAACTGTGTAGTCGGTTAACTTTCCTACGGTCACTGAACCTCATCTGGAATATTTCTGTTCGTTAAAATATGTAAAATAAATTTAGATTCCTAAAACTAATGTAACAACGGACTAATGAACTTGCCGTATTATAAGTATCTTCAATCATGTATGTGTTAGGACAAAACAGTGTAACCGTTTTAGACGCAGGTACTGTTGAATGTATGCCCTGTTTGGTGTCGATATCACGATTACTTTAATATCGAAGAGGAATGGGAACTTTACCTCCAAGCTCCAGGCAATATATTGACAAATTGAGATTAATCTCATTGTCGATGGTATACAGCAACTGTTTTTCTATATGATCTTGGCTATTCGTTTTTAAGTGATGTATCATATTTTAATTTTATGGCGTAATTGAGTGTTCAGGTAGATCGACGAGAATTGTTCAATAAACAAGTCATTTTCCACATTCACTTAGTGGCTTCCGCTAATGTTATTCAGGTCAGTAATTTGCATCCGTTCGGTTAAAGGATGCTTTTTGGCTGCATCAATTGACGGAATTTATTTTGATGTATATTGGAGAAAATAAAGATAGATGTGTTTGGTACGAGGAAGGCGCCAAATGGACGGAAATGTAATTGAGATTTTTTTCGGAGAGATTTTCGTCTTGAAATAATCTTGTAAAATTGTGGTTGGTTTAATGTCCCCAGCTTGAATCTGAACGTATATGAGATGTTTATTCGAGAAAAAAATCCAGCAAACACACTACGTAGCTGCAATGTTGCACAGCAGTTATACATTGGTAACGTTGCAGAGTAATCAATCGACATTAGTCTAAGACGAAATTTGGTTGTTAGTTTGTACGAGTTGATACAGCATTATTAACTAACGTTGTCTAGGCGTGCCAGTTGTTACGTGATAAAATCAAAACACGCAAGAAAAAGGACAGAAACCAACAGATAAAAAAAAAAAAACGATACATATACTACATTTAGACAAAAACAACATAATTTACAAACATAACAATAACACACAGTACAACAAGAGTACACAGGCGCCTGAACAAACAGTTGAGGTTGGCGGGGTCAGCTTCACCGCTTCACATTAGATATTTATTATACAACCAATAGAGATTCATGTAAGGCGACGTGAAAATTGAACATGGCCAAACAAGTTTTCCACTGGCTCAACACAATGAAGCTGGTATAACTATTATAACCACTATTGACCAAACAGGTTTTCTATACAACTCAGTCAATGGTCAATCTCTATTGGAGGTATGTAACACAGGAAACGTTGTAGTTTAACGTTGTGACGATACAAATGAACTACGTTGCGACTTTGTTGTGAATTGGTAGCATTTTAAACAATGTAATAATAATGTTGTCAAAACGTTAAATGGTGCAGTAACAATATTGCAACGTAGTTATTAAGTTTCTGTTCGCTGCCGTGTGGTTGTATTCTGCAGTTGTGGCAACATAACTGGTAGTCCACAAAATTACATTGCAACAACGTTACACGACCACAATACAACGTTGGCATGCTGGAAATACGTCTCCCGATATCCTAGAAAAACTTCTAGTGACTGAGCCTATATTTTCAATATAATAATGTAGGGGACTGCTATCATATCCAAGTCTTACCACATTCATGAAAATATACCCCATTTTTACCAGGTGAATTTTTCTACTCTCTTTTCCGTATTTGACTCTAACGATGTGTGTAGCACATAAGTAAGATTTTTAACGACTTTCCAACTTCCGATGCACTACAATCTTAAAGATAATGGTTATGTGACGGTTCTTTAAAAAGGGGATGTTTCTAAATGAATCAAGGATGGTTCTTTCTCGAACAATGAGGACGTAACCGTCTTGTAAAATAAAGCAGAACAACTTAATATTTTTTCCACGAAGCTAACTGATGATTTATAAATTGGACAATGGAGACAATTATCCGCCTGTATGAAACTCCGACAGGCGGCATAATTACACAGGTTAAACAACGTGTATTGATGACTGGATGGTCAATCGATAAGGAAGTTGACCATGATAGGACAAAATGTGTTTTATGTATTAGTCTTGTGGTCAGTTCCAGTTGTGATTGGCCTGCCATTAGATTCTGAATTAGAGGGCACAAGTAGAAAATAATAACAAAGTAGTTTTACCAGAAACAATAATTCGTTATTGAAAAATCCAATATTTCCAACAGATTCTCTGCCCATACCGGTTGTACTGGCTCGGGTAATTACGCTTTGCTTGTAATACGCCAAGCCCTGTAATTAAGGGCAGTTTGTTTGAAGACTAGCAATGCTGCCTTGACTTAATAGCGCTTTGGGGATGTTAACTTTCCGTCAGTATTAAAATAATTCACAAATTACGTTTGAGATAATTCCAATTATTTTTGGAATACGCCTCCGTCATACAAGTTAAATACCCATAAGTATGGCGTTAAACACCAATCAATTTATTGAACTCGTTATACATTTAATCTTGCTCTAGCTTGTAATCACTTTCCACAATCACAGTGAGAGAAATGGTCAATTGCATACACTCATTACGAAACAAAGCTAAATTTGAATGTGTCAAGAATTAACCGAGGGGAGTAGAAAAGTCTGGTGTGGACAGCTTTGTGACTAAACCAGATCCATTTGCTTTTTTGGCAGTAACCAGGACAAAACAATGTACAACATCCTAATCTGTAGTTAAGTTATGTAAAGAACTGGAACTTGTTAAACATCGAATCGTCTATTTGATGTAAATGTGAAATTATTGCAGAGCTCCGGAAATTTGAGTTTTCTGATAATACTTTTCCAAGGAAGGATGAGCTAATCTTGAAGACTACCTGTCGGCCAGGTTCTTCATCCCATCATTGAACTATTGTCATTTTAACTGCATCCGTTCAATGAGGTAGATTGTCGTGTAAATTTCATAATCAATCGATGATTGCTTCTGATAACTTAACGACATTAAATATGTAACAAAATCTTCAAATGTAAAAAAGTAATTCATAATGCCCTTGGTCTTTCATTAAAGAAAATATATTTTGTCTATTGTGCATCTTCTTAATTCAGTCCCATGCAGATTGCAGATTGATGTCGACCGGCGCTTTATATTTCCGTACGATGACCGTAAAATGTTACAACGGTATATTTAAATCTGTTTTATTCCAAAATGTTTGGGGTTTTTTTATCAGCGGGGTTTTAGCATTCAAATTGACCCAAAATAGCACAAAGTACATCCTGAGATGTCTGTGATAATTTTCTCATTTAATCTCGTACTAAAACCTCAAACACGACTATCCCTCATATTGATCATTACAGTTCATAAATGGTTGAGGAACATATCGCGTGTTCTACTCTATATCTCTTACTACCCTTTTAGTTTATAATTCATGTTTTATATATTCCCTTGACATAGTGTGCCACAGAAGCACATTTGTCTATAAAAAAGATATAAGAACGATTTGGTTTAAGTGCTTGATTTGCAAAAAAACGTCTGCTATGAAAGGTACTAGCACAAGAAACAAGATTAAAACCAAGCTTGATTCAAAGCTGAATTCGAGGAAGAAAGAAATAGCATCTCCAGCAAACCTGCCAATGGGATCGAAGGCGGTTTCCTTCGCCCATTGGGCTGACACGCTGTTATGTGAGTAAAATTTATACTTTATAAGGTCGGCGTTAAATCCAACCATACAAAAGAAAAACTAATCTATTTCGCCTGATAAATAGACAGAAGCGAGACGTGAATCAAGCTACAAGTCGATTTAACAGACAATATCATTGATACCGAAACATGTTCGCATCTCTTCATGATATTGTTGTAACAAGTGTTTTACGTTACTATACGTATGGGTTAGGCTGATTCTCTCAACTGTACTAAGTGGAAAGCTTTACAGGACATTCACCATTCATTAGGTTTGTTAACGGAATACCTTAATAGAAGTCGGACTAAACGCTTTCTCTTGTCTTATTTTACACAGTTCAACTAAAAAGGTTAATCAGAGAAGATGTTTTGTTTTCTTGCTATTCTATACGATTGCGCCTGTCGTTTCGAATCTCACTAACACTGAATCAAAATTACCCTGAAATCACTTTTACTCTTTCCAATTCCGTACTCATGAAGTCCATCGTCTGCAAATTTGTTCCGTGTTAAACGTATTTAATCGCATTTTCTGGCTTAGTTTACTCCAATCGTTATGTGTACTTTATTTCTATCCAAAGGTGAAGAGAATTTTCCAAATATTTCAAACCACTAGAAGCTTTTCACTAATCTAACTCTTTTCCTAATCCACGCTGGTAATTATACCTGCCTATATTATTGATATTCACAGACATCCAAGTCTCATATGTCATAAACAGTAGGAGAGTTGAAATAGAAAGCCGAATTGTAACTGTCTTTGAAGGAAGACATATTTCCATAAAAGATCAATTGGCGAATTATAAGTATTCTAAGGCTACATCAAGTACTGGTGATACCAATGCTATTGCTAATTCAGTTCAAAGTCAATGTGTATTTAAAACATTAGTGTACTACTGTATGTGAGTGCAAATAATATAAACTAAATAGCTTACTCTAAACTCTTCTATGCCCAGTATGTCGTATAATATATACAAAATCCTTGTTTCAACCTTCACCATTTCACATAGAATGTGTACATTATCCTTGTTTCTTTCTTTCACAATTGTCGTATAACACATGTACATTCCTTGTTTCTATCTTTCACAATTGTCGTATAACACATGTACAATCCTTGTTTCTATCTTTAATAAATGTCGTATAATATACACAAAGTCTTTGTTTCAAGCTTTACCAGTTGTCGTGTAACATATACGCAATCCTCGTTTTTATCTTTGAAAATTGTCGAATAATATGCACACATTCTATGTTACTATCTTTAGCAATTGTCGTATAATATAAACGCAATCTTCTTTTTTATCTTTATCAATTGTCGTATAATATACAGAACCATTGTTTCTATCTTCATCATTTTTCGTATAATATACACACAATCGTTGTTCACAATCTTTACCAATTCACGTATAATATACACACACCCCTTATTTCTATCTTTCCGAATTGTCGTATAATATACACAATCTTTACCAATTCTCGTATAATATACACACCCCCCTTATTTCTATCCGAATTGTCGTATAATATACACAATCTTTACCAATTCCCATATAATATACACACAACCCTTATCTCTATCTTTCCGAATTGCTATATAATATACACAAAACCATTGTTTCAATATTTACCATTTGTCATATAATATACACACTATCCTTGTTTCTATATTTCACAATTGTTATATAATACATGTATACACGCAATCCTTATTTCTACCTTTTCCAACTACGACGTTGCACTGTAACTTCATAATTGCTATATATTTTCTTGTGTACAGATATGTACAGTAGTAGATGAGAATTCGTAGGTCTTTCTGTCAAAATATATATCAAATGTATTGGTAACAAACAAAAACCTGTATCCTTGTATTTGTTGTTATTACATTGCCAAGAAAGTGCAAAATACGATAGTATACACGTAGGAAGGTTAGCGGTAGCATATACTTGGCTCAGGGTAAATTATCCCATGAATCTATCTTAATGTTATGGCGCAACACGGAAAACTAAAATGAGTTCACAACTACGCAATCTCTTACAAAAAGGTTAGCACAAAGTTGTTTACCATTATCCACAGAGTCATTGCCATAATTTATCCCTCAGCGTGAATAAACAAACTGACCTGAAGGCGAAATATGAAAAGAACTAATGGGAAACGGCACACGCACTATAGGTAGCCTCATAACAGGGCATTTACCTGTGATCCATCATCGTAAGTCACTTGACTCAGCTACCCTCCATCAGAAAATGTAAATACAGATACATGTAGGTAAAATCATTCCAGTTTTATTTATATGAACTTTCACCTAAGTTTAAGAAATAAACTTTTAAGTTGGGAGAGAGCACACCCAAATGTTATCACAATTTCTTTGATCCAACCGGTCTGTGGTATTCTGAATCAAGATGTGTTTCTTTAATCAAAACAGATTTTACCAAACTACTCTACTTGACAATTCCACTGCAAAACAACAAATTGGTGTACGCCTAAACCCTTATCATTTAATTGGTATATCGCTGTGTGTTGTGCCAACTGCTTTTACTTTTATGTATAACTAAATAACACAAACTGCATGCTTGGTAAATTAATTGGAAGTATTTTTAAAGCAGTATACAGAAAATATTTCAGCAGAAGTTGAAATGTACGTCTGACAACATTTTTACATTTACTTTTCGCAATAAAGTATACTCTAAAGAATATTGCTAGACCTAATAGAGTTTTCACACATGTATTATTTAAACCATGTCAACTCAACGTAATTTCATTCCCAGTGTATTTACTAACACTGACTATTAGATGGCATGAACGGTAAAAAGTCCGACAAACATGTATGAACATAGTCTAAATTGAATGCTTGTGCCAATAAAGAAGAAAAAGGCTGACATTTATCCTAATTTCCCTCTATCGATCGATCAATCAATCAATCAATCAATCAATCAATCAATCAATCAATCAATCAATCAATCAATCAATCAGCGAATCAATCAATCAATCAGTCAGTCAGTCAGTCAGTCAGTCAGTCAGTCAGTCAGTCAGTCAGTCAATAATCAATCAAAATCAATGGAGAATAGATTAGTAAGGCTGCGTTCATTTGGCTAATGACCATAAATCGGCGCCTTTGAACAAGTTTTGATCATTGTTAGGTAACATATGACTTCAATTTAGAATTGGCTATTGATGAACATTCACTTGTATTTCTCATTTAAAACGCGAATTTTGTCTTGTGCGAAGATTTAAACTGTTATAAAAAGAATTACAATTTTGATAAATTAATATTTAATTACCTGTGGACAATCTTGATGCAATTATCCATACATTAGCAGAGACAAAACTCTTAAACCAGATTGTTGGACAAAACACACACCACATAACTTAAGAAGTTCACTGTGTATCATGATTAACACAACGGTTGGTAATTAGCACACATGTTGTGGCGAACAGTGTTTCGCCAATTCCAATGTCTCTGTGTTCAATAAAACGAGAGGACAGGTTAAGAGGAGATTGATATGCAAACCTTGGAACTAGACATAGAAACCTTATTAAACAGAGAACTCAAACTGTGTAAACGTAATAAAACTTCTTCCAAGGAAACAGTAAATCAACTCTTATTGTATGTCGGTTAAAAAAATTGTGTGGAGATAAAAAAAGAATAAACACAAAGCTCAGTTCCCAATATATTTTTATTTTTAGATTTGATTTTTTTTTCTCCTTTTTGGTTAAGGTTTTGCTGGACCCCTTAAGCTCAAAATGAATCTTTCAAATTTTTTTTATTGCTTGTATTGAAAGCTAGGTATTTAAATTATGTGCTGGTGAAAAACAAAACTCGAAATTCTAATTACAAAAAGTAAAATTGAAACCTATATTTGGGTTTCCCATGATTATATATTGAAGTCGCAATCTTCAGTTGTCCATATCTGGCACTTCAGTTTTAAGCAGACTCAACATGTTCCAGGGCGCATTTCTACAAAACTATTCATGTTACAAACTTCAAATGTGTACCATTGTAAAGAACACAATACGATCTAGTAAACAGTGACTCGTTTTGTATAAGTTTTTCCTTAATTTTTTAAAATGTTTTCTGAAAGTTACATGTTACATTTGTATAGGACATTCCAAGGTGGGATAAACAAAAAAAATCCACTGTTATTGTTCTCATCAAAACTTTTTAAAAAATGAGGAACCATTTACTAGTTCAAGGACAAATTCGACTAGGTCAACTTATTTATTGAGTCTTTATTGTACTTGGAAAAATAAACCATGGCAAATGCAGTAAATTTTTTCTGTTGGCATTTAATCCCTTTGTAAATTTTTAGAAATAAAAATTGGATTTTAACCACATTCACATATATGCAATCGTGACTATTTAAGCTTTTCCCAAATGCATATAGTACAGATTTATATTCTTGTGCATAAGAGACTGATTACAACGGGTGTCGGCAATACTGGTTTTAAAAGTAAATAGGTTTCAGCACTGGATAACATGGGTCAAACAAAGTCTGACTAAGAATATCTCATTGTGTTCACAACATTTACCACCAGTCACTCACGGTGGGTGGTTTGCTCGTACAGAATGAAATAGTAAAAAGGAATGGTCCCTCTGTCTATCAACACATAAGGACAAACAAAGCTTCTCATTCACCTCATGGTAGTTGTAGGAGTTTGCGGACAAACTGAGGTCAGTCTCTCTGAATGCATTTGTCCATCTCTTTGTCTATACGTATATGGAGAACAATTGTCCATCGACCATTGCCTGCTACTAGACGCCAGACAAGCCAAAAAGTCTGTTTTAATAATAGTTTCATCATATACAGGGTTATTATTCGTCCTCAACGATAAGTTATTTGGCACATAGTATGCTGGAAAAGACATATCTGAAAACGATCGACATATTGCTAAGAAAATAATTTTAAAAAAAACAACAAAAAACAAACAAACTAATAGCAACAACATTACCAAGACACGATCAGCATGCATAGACAACGCGATAGAGTGTTGATGAAATTGTCCCAGGCATTTCTGCGGGCATGTAAGTTTGTCTCTCACAAGTATTTGACACAGTATACACTCCAGGACATTTCCCCAGTTAAGTACTTTAGTCATTACCGAAGTGTTATTTGTCTGTCGAATGCTGGTTGATGTTGACTATAGATTTCCTCAAAGTTGTCTTAATAATTGTTCATCCTGTGGGAAAACTAAAATAATTGTGGTGTATTGTTGCTTAAAACATACTAAACTTAATAAAAAGCAATAGAATAGACACAAATCTCACAAACGTTATAATTTCTTATAAGAATCTGTGTGGCGAATCATTATGATACGCCCAACGTAACTTCCGGGTTGAACATATGTTGGTAGATTGTTTGAAGTGCATGGGTTAACTAATCATTCCGTTTAATCTGATTTAACTGTCATCAGGTGTTATTGTGCAGTTCTGTATCAACTAGGTCGTGCTTGTTGATTTTGACATCGAAAAAACGACGCACTGCTGACCTTAACCCCGGCCTCTGAACCATACTCACAACATCGGCGATGTTAGGTAAAGGGATGTCCATGCACTAGACTCATTTCCTTATTTCTCATCAAAAGTATTGAGGTGTTGATTTAATTCCACTGGCAATATCCAATTGGAATTTTCTCTGTCTTATATCTTTTTGGGTATAACACATTATTTGATTTAGATCGACAACAGAGCAACACCCTCAAAATCAATCCGAACTTTTTTTCCCGCTAAAGTAAAAAAAACTTGCAAAAAGTTAACGTGTAGCTACCAAATCACGAAAAACAACTTTAGAGCAGGTCGCGTTTAAAAACAGTGTTGTCGGTCAGTCAGAAACCTAAGTTGTCCCAGGGCAATAAACTGGTTTTCATTGCACGTAAACACTAAATATTTACATGCTATAGCTTTAACTATATTGCTGTGTTTTCAAAAGTTTCTATTAAGTCCGATTCTGTGAGCTATACCTTTCTATTTAGAGTTCTTCCATACGAGACCTGGTCATCAATTCGACAAATTACACTGACTTCTATCACACCAGTTATTTTACTCAATTTCCTGGTATGTGTATGCTGATGGATTACATCAAATTGGCCAGGCATTCACATCAGATATTGGACTTCTTTCTGGCTTCCAAGAACATTTACGACTTCATCAAAGTACCCGATGAGACCCTGGTCAAATCATCTGGATTATGATATGGGCTATCATCTGTACCTGATGAACAAACCCCCCTTATATTGATCCGTCTTCATAGACGTTTTCATTGATGAAACAGAAAGCTACTGCTCTATTACACGATCGATGAACAGGTCTACACATATTGTTCTAGACTTTCTGAATATTTTTGACTTTTTGGGTATAAAACATTGGGAATATCTTGTAAAGCAGATTGGGTTGGTGGTGTTTTTTAAAATTATGTTAGTATTTTTGGAAATACATTTTAATCTATAAACATCCAAGCACTAGGATTCTGTAGACAAATACATTTTGTTTCCTATAACAGTACATAACAGTTGTGGTGTTTTTTGCTGTTACCATCGCATCTTCATTCTACTTTGTTGAGAAAAATAGCATGCATGTAAATAACGAATGGAGCCTAATATGGTTGTGTATACAGCGTATTAATGCTTATATGTAGTGCATTTATTATCGATTCTAAATTAAGTTACTTTTGATACTAGAGACTGTCGAGGTCTTGGTGTTCGTTCAACACGGCCGAATCCAGCTTCTATATTTTAAAGATGTTGTGAGGCCTGGCTATTATAACAGACCTCAATATTAGTCAATATCAAGTCTTTCAATGATTTTGAGAGACATATTGATTTCTCAAATAAACAACTCTTATACGTTCACATTCAAGCTGGAGACTATCAATAAAACACATTTTTATAATATTCTTTGAAGACGAAAAATCTCTGCGATATTCTCTGAATTACATTTCCGTCCATTTGGCGTCTTCCTCGTTACAAATACATGTATGTTTATTCCCTCCAATATACATCATTATAAAATCACTCAATTGATGCAGCCAATAAGCACCCTTTAATCGAACGGATGCAAATTACTGACTGGAATAACATTACCGGAAACCACTAAGTGAATGTGGCAAGCGACTTGTTTGTTGAACAGTTCATTATAAACTCTCAACACTCAATTACGCCATGGGAGTAAAACAATCTTACATCACTCAAGAAGGAATAGCCACGATCATATAGCAAAACAATCCTACTCGTTGCTGTATACCAACGACAATTTGATTGATCTCAATTGTCCATATATTGTCTGGTGCTTGGAGGTAAAGTTCCTATTCCTCTTCAGTAAATATTCGGGATATTGACACAGAACCAAGTATACAGTACCTCCATTTAACACAGTGACTGGCTTAATGGTATTCCTGTCATCGTTAATGTTTTATTCCGAATTCAGTAAACAGACTACACTCGTGTGTACGGTTAACATTTACAATGTTGTACCAATACTATATGAGACTATAAAGACAGACAAACTATACAGATGAAACAAATAAGAGTAGCTGTTGGCAGGTAGGGTGTGTCTTGTCAGTAAGCATCCGAATATGTCTGTCAGAACATTAGTATATATGATTACTTTAGGCAATTTGACCACCACAAATATCTCTTTCTGCTGGTGGAAATATTGTTATTGTTGAGTTGTTAAATGATTGTTAACAAATACATCATTGTTGGCAGTGTTTTTGTAGAATCTAATCGATTATTATCCCCAATCGACTTCATTACAAGACAACAAACACAATAATGACACAATAAATCTAAATGTTAATAATTATGTCTTCATCTCTCCACAATAAAAGGAAAAAATGAAGCTCCCATTAACAATTTATAGGTAGTATATAGTTAAAGTGGTGTGTTAGCTACAGGCCACTGACAAATACTAAATGTCTCTCAAATAATGACAGATTGGGCTTAATCGACCAAACAACCAACCACAGGTCATGCCCATATCTTTCGGTTTCGGGATTTATCGCTGCTTCATGGCAGTCGAAAAATAGCTTGGTAAAGTACATGTCACATGCACCATGAAGAGGAATTATCTGGCACTGAATAAAAAGGCACTGGACGGCTACATTAGAAAGCCCCTGCGGCCGGTTCCACAAAGCATTTTCTGACTTCAGTCAAAATACTAAATTTGATATTTTGCCACTTGCCTTAACTTAATTTTAAATTAATATCTGTAATTTGTGACTTACTTAGGTTATAAGAATTATGCTAAAAAATTAAATGTTAAAATTCAAAACTGAGGAATGTGAATAGATACACGAATATCTAAACTGGAAAAGCTAGACAGGAATGATATAACGAAAGAATATTAAAATATAAAAAATATTAAAATATAACGAATGTGTTTTTACCATTAAAGAAAGAAACGAATAGATTGACTGGGACGATATTTAGGATATATATATCAAAATTCTAATCGGACTTATAAATCAATCTGTTTACATGAACTAGACGAATAATCGGCACTTCAATATATCTGATAGATGTCATCGTGTTTCCTGTTATCTATAGTATACCTAAACAGGGCATTTCGGTAATAAATAGTCGTTTAAGTCATACATCTAATAAATTATTAAGTGCCAAAGTACATAGTTGGAATCAAAAAGGCTTAATTAATGCAGTACAGTCTGTATTTGGGTACATTTAGCCTATATTTGGGTATCTTTGGGTATATTTGGGTATCTTTGGGTAGTTCGTCGGGCCGTCGTATATTTCTAAAAGATGTTCTCCTGCGATAATGTCAACAATGCGGAGGCTCTTAAATAACACTACTCATATGTTGTGGAATTAACTTGGATGTGTTATACTTATCAAAATATGTTCAGTAATGTCGCGTATTATAACGTTTTATCAAACGGTTGAAATTACACTTGCCAATGACGCCTGGGCACTTTTTAGTGTTTGTACGTTAACATCGATTGACTCGACTGACATATCCCGGTTGTCTGAAATCGAATTATTGTTATCTAAGAAAGACAAAACACAATCAGTAAGTTTCTACATACCTGTTAAATGTGTTCTTGTGTTTGATTGTCTTTGTGTATGTTTCTCTTGTTAGATAAAATAAATAAAACTTTTGTTAACATCTCATACACAATATTTCATAGCTGGGTATTTGTCATTGCAACAATTGGCAACATTTTCTATACTCTAAAGAACATTTGTAAACGATGATTTGATTTGTGTAATACAAATGGCATCGCGAAGCAGGCACAGACCCGATGTATAACAAATAGCATCGCGAAGCAGGCACAGACCCGATGTATAACAAATAGTATCGTGAAGCAGACACAGACCCGATATGTTATACAAATAGCATCGTGAAGTAGACACAACCCCGATGCGTTATACAAATGGCATGGTGAAGCAGGTATAGACCCGATTTGTTGTACAAATAGCATCGCGAAGCAGACACAGACCGATATGTTATATAAATAACATCTTAAAGTAGACACAGATCCGATATGTTATACAATTAACATGGTGAAGCAGAAATAGACCGGATCCGTTGTACAAATAGCATCGTGAAGCAAATACAGACCCGATTTGTTATATAAATAACATCTTAAAGTAGACACAGATCCGATATGTTTATATACAAATAACATCGTGAAGCAGAAATAGACCGGATGCGTTGTACAAATAGCATCGTGAAGCAGATACAGACCCGATTTGTTATATAAATAACATCTTAAAGTAGACACAGATCCGATATGTTATACAAATAACATCGTGAAGCAGACGCTGACCCGATGAGTTATATAAATACGTAGTGGAGCAGACACAGACCCGATATGTTATACAAACAGTATCGTGAAGCTGACACAGACCCGATATGTTATACAAACAGTATGGTGAAGCAGACACAGACCCGATGAGTTATATAAATACGTAGTGGAGCAGACACAGACCCGATATGTTATACAAACAGTACCATGAAGCTGACACAGACCCGATGTGTTATACAAATAGTATCGTGAAGCTGACACAGACCAGGATGTGTTATACAAATAGCATCGTGAAGCAGACACATGTTCGATGAGTTATGCAAATAGCATCATGAAGCAGACACAGACCCAATATGTTATGCAAATAGCATCATGAAGCAGACACAGACCCAATATGTTATACAAATAGCATCGTGAAGCAGACACAGACCCAATATGTTATACAAATAGCATCGTGAAGCAGACATAGACCCGATGTGTTATACAAATAGCATCGTGAAGGTGAAAGACCGTCATCAAAAAGACAAAGTACAATAGGATATATGTTAGTTATCAGTGGTAGAGTGCGTTGAGAAATTGTGTAGGTTATAATCTGAGTGATTTTAGCACAAGTCAGCCAATGGAGATTTCTGGATGAAACCCCGAACACTGTGTACTTAAATATGACAGCTATCGAAAATTAAATTTGAGTGGAAGTCAGAATCAGACGATTGACCCCTTCTAGTCATAATGAAGCTTGTTACCATCGCTAAGGTAACAGAAGGCCAGAAGTTCATCTAAAACAAATGGTAAAAAACTTGGCTATTTCAATCTGTTCATATGTCAACCTTGCCTATTTGGAAATGAGAATAGATGTATTTGTCAGTTAATAAATTGGTGCAATTTGTCCAGACATCTTATTACACATTGTCTAGTCTGGAATAAATCCTCAGATAATAAAACATTTCACGAGCTCTTAAACAAGAATATTTGGTCTTGAAATGTTATAACTCTAGATATATATACAGCCACACCGGAACTGAGCTTATCTTCTTGTGGTCCTGAACAGAATTGTTACTTGGGCGACACTCTGATTAAAAGGCAAGAATACGGACTATGATTGATGCGTATATATTTATGTGAAAATGTATATTTATTTTTGTTAAAATGGTTACAAAACAGACATTTATTGGACGAAAAAAACAAATCTCAAAGCCGAGACGTGAAATGAATGTGTGTATTCCTCTCCAGAAGTACGGATCGAAGGCTTATTACTACTCCGGGTCCGTTTAACTTTTGTATACATCTTTGCATATACATGTATTTCCAACGATTGACTAATAAGAAATATACCATACATTTCAATGTTGTATCGATCGATAAACTTGTCTCGAGGAACGTTATTTCTAGCACAGAAATGATGCAAATACCGGCCCACAGATCTCCCCCCAAATGGCAGTGTAATTGATTCTCTTTGTTAACGTTTCCGTATAATTGGTCTACATGGGATTAAACTGTTCAAATACATTTTAAATCATTCCATAGCAATTGGACAAACAATCTCAGGGAATAAACACATCCATATATTAGCTGGACGGTGCAAAGCCCACGCTTGTGTATTTTGTGAGTGCTGTGTTTCTCCAGTTCTCCCGTGTCTTACATTACAAAAACACGTGACATCCATGCTGAAGATTGATAGAGTAAACCCAGTGACTCGACTTGAAAACTTCCGACAATATAAGATTCCCACAGAGCAAACGTAATAAAACTTATTTTAAGAAGACATTAAATCAAGCGCCTTAATTCTACTATAGGAAAGAAATAACAGGTTTTTGCCTCAGACTCTAATTCAAATCACGCTATAAACCATTCGTTTTTACAACGTTATAGGACATTAATTATATAGTGTATCAGTTTTGTTTTGTAAGCTGTAAGAAGCCGAGGCTTGAAAACGGTATGTGCTTATCAGGATACAGGAGAACTGTTCGTGTTAAATTAGAAAAACCAATCGGGGGTGTCTGGAATAAAACTTGAAACTGTCTTCTCAAATTCCGCGGATAATATCCGTTCTGTTCTTATTTCGCGGGCGGATTGGACGGTTTGTTGTTATGGGTTTCCCACAGGTATCCCATATGCTTTGTGGTGTCTTTGTATTAAGGCTTACGATTGTCCTGAATTCCGTTTGTTTGGTTCCCGGTTTCCGTCGACAGGAGTGGTTTCCTGACAGAGTATGGCACTGAACCACAATCAAACCAACAAACTTTTCTCATTTTCGAAGGTACAGCTAGAAATTATTGTTGTTTTTATCCAGGCTGGTCATGTGACTATTATTGTTACCAGCTTTGTGAGGAATTCCAGCTAGAATAGGCGAAGGAAGGGCAGTACATTATCGTCTATATAGTTTCGTATGTGCCTCCAATGAAAATTATTTACTCTGAAAAAACAAAGCTGACATATATCTGGAGAACCATTGATCAGCCAATGAAATCAATCAACCAACCAACCAACCAACCAACCAATCAATCCATCCATCCATCCATCCATCCATCCATCCATCCATCCATCCATCCACCCAGCCAACCAGCCAACCAACCAACCAACCAATCAATCAATCAATCTATCAACGAATCAGAATCAATCGAGAGCAGATCAATATGACTGAGTTCATTTGGCTTATGTACATAAATCTGCGCATTTGAACACGTTTTGTTTATTATTAAGGAATATGTGGCTTCAATTTAGAATTGGCTATTGATGAATAATCCCTTGTTCTTCTTATTTAAAGTTTGAAGTTCGTCTTATTCAAAATTTGAAACTGTTATACAAAGCATTAATATTTGGATAAATAAATATTTAAATGCTGTGGTCAATCTTGATGCAATTGCCCATACATCAGCAGGGACAAAACTCCTATACCATTTTGATGGTTGTTTGACAAAACACAATGCAGAACATAAGACCTTTAGTGTGTATCGTGATTAACCAAACGATGTGCAACTAGCCCGTTGTGGCGCACTGTGGTTCGCTAGTTCAAACGCCTCTGTGCTTAATAAAACAAGACGACAGATTGACGGGTGATTGACTTGATTACCCTTGAACTAGACTTAGAAACTCCATTAAACAGAGAACTCAAACTGTGCAAACGCAATAAACTTTCTGCAGGAAACAGCAAATCAACCCTTATTTTGTCTACATTAATATTATCAGCATACTCAATTCCAAAACAGGTTACGCCACGACGTAACAGAAATAACTCTGCGTGTTGCGTTAAACAATAATCAATAAATCAATTAATCAATCAACTTTGAGCATGTCAGTCAAAATAAAATTTTGTGAAGATTAATTAAAAAAGCCCACAAATCCAAATTCCCCATAATTTTTTTTGTAATCCATTATTGTTAAAATGTCATGAAAATAGTTCTAAAATTGACATGTCTGCGGTGAAAAGGTTTTCAGCTTTATCTGATTATCAAGGTCTTGTAGTTTTACAGCTGAAGTAATAACTATCTAAAGTTTATTTTGTTTATTCACTGTAGAACCAGCTGGGTGTTATGAGAGGTGACATACATATATTACATATATATTTACATTTTTACTTGACATCTGACATCATTTTACTGACTGGCACAAGAACTGTTGTCCATTTTTGTTCGTTTGGAATAGATCCCTTATTTTGATAGAGTTGGATTGGGTGTATATTTGTCTGGAAATATAACGCTCTCTTAGAGATTTCAATTTCGGACAGGAAAATATAAAGTACCATTCATCTCCGATTTCTTGGAGGTCATAGGCAACTAGCAAAATATTTCATTTGTAATTTTACGTATTCAAGTGTCGACTTGTGAGGGAATGAGGCCCATTCTTTCTGTTTAAATGATGTGACTGGCGTTAAAAGCATATAAGTGTTGGAGCAAGATAGCATGGGTCGAACCAGTAGAATATCTCATTCTGGTACCAGCCTTCTACCATCAGTCACGGTGATTTTCTGTACTTATACTGAGTGCAATATGAAAAAGGTATGATTCCTCTGTGCACCAACCTGATGACGAACAAAGCTTTTTAATGGCCTGTCGGTAATTATAGTTTCTTTGACTGGGCCTCCGCTATATATTTTTATAATCTGGGTATAACAGTCTCGTAGAGTCTGCTTCCTGTTTTTATTGTTCATGTATTTATGTTTTCGTTTTCATTGACGTATCACAGGGAATTCCTATTTTAAGGAACCAGCAGCCTACTTTGAGTTCACCTTTCTCTTCCCTCGATGTGACTTTGTTATTTTCAAATGTTAACAGAAATTTTGATGTGAGTTTGTATTCTTCACATAATGACAGAAGTTGAAACAATGTCTGGGAAAGTTGTTAGTCTATAGCTCTTTGGCTTTGTGTTTGCAGTCTATATTTTTTGTCTTCCCGGCATCACCTGTACACATAGACATTGATGCTATTCATTCCCGAGTCAGTTGCTTTATTATAGTCTTGTAGGGAATGCCCAAGTGATTTCTTTGCAACGATCTAAGAATAACCATTAATAATACGACCTCATATAGAAACAAGTCTCTAAATATACAGGCGTGGGGGTATTTTAGCCTTTTGCTTGTTTTAATATCATATGCATAAATCCAGCTGACTGGGAACTAACGACAAAAATGATTTTCAAAAGTATCCGCGACAAGAGTGTTTTCGTCTGATTAAACCATGAGGAAGTACTCACGGACTAAAACCCTGTTTATATTTATTCTGAAACATTCAGACGGTTTCAATGATAGACATTGTCTATTTCTATGTCGTTAGCTGGTTGTGTTTCACCATTATTAAAGTTAAATACACTTAGGGTTTAATTTACCCATAAAGCCGATCGATGTTTGATATTTTCACCCGCTGTTGTCTGGTTTTTACATCATAACCAATGCATCATAAACATACGGTTTTGCTGTGAAATAATTACATATCGATACGATCGGAGCTGACCCTCTATAAGGTAACGATTCCCCGGTGTAAATATGGGATGGATGGTCAGACAGTCTGTAGTGACATGAAAGCCTTCACTTGGAGCGATCAGAGACGGAAAAAGACGATCTCAACATTGATGTCTTCCCGTTGTGTCTTATCAACGTCCGCTTTATATGGTTAGTTTCCTGTTGTCCTGATGTTTTCTGAGCTAAAGGGAAACAGAAAGCTGATATGTTTGTGATGTCTTTGTAATGTCCCGTGAGTATCCTGTATCCAGTACACAGATCGTAAAGCATACAGATTCAACCGATGACAATACAACAGTTGAACTGAGCTGATAAAATTTAACGTTTTTTTTTAGTTCCTTAAAAGGTAATAACTTCTACCACTTGTTGTTTAACAGCCTTAAATGTTTTATAGAATTTATTTATAATTATCGAATACATGAAGTTCGAATTGGCCAAGGCTTGGAGGAAACTTTCTTTTACCGGATGCGATATCTGCAATTAAAGTGGATTAATGAAAATATTAAATAATTGATATATTAATAATGATTGTCAAAAGTTATCAATATTTTCAAATCTCATCTTTAAATAATAAATACATGGAACAATTTATTATTGCTGAGAGATTAAGTACTGGACTAGAATGGAGCACTCTACATTGATACTTTAAGACCTGCGGCAATAACATTTGTTTTCAGGCATTTCATCATTTAATAACGAGTTTTGCGATTTAAGTTTAAAATTTAATTTAAGAGTAAGGAACTGCTATGTTTTATATTCATGGCAATTGAGAGATGACGGATTTGTGTCGACTCAAAACCCGATTTGGACGATGTGTTAAGTAACATTTTGTCAAATTAAGCATGAATCTTCCTTCGTCCCTCTTCATATTTTCACATAGCTCAGCTAATGGGATTCATCGATTACATTGCTGCAAACAACATGGCACCTGTTTTTTGTTTTTAATGCTAACTTGAGGTCACCGCAATGTTCTAAGTGCGAAGATTGCCAGACAAAACACTTGCATGGTCTTAAGGGTTAAACGAAAGCAGCTCATTCCCTAATACAACGCTTTATCGCATTAGTTGCCTAACATTTAATGGAGTTTTCACATCAAGATTCTGGACTAGAATTACCAATGGTTTTCTTGGTAAGGCAATTGAAGTTTCACTTCACAAAACATCTGCAGTTGTTTGAGAAACAATCTTTGATAAAATGGAGTTCCACGATATGATAGTTAAGCATAAATCCTAAAGGATTTCACAACCAGTCTTACTGGAATCGGGTCTCGGTTTACAGTAGACGGATGCGTATCTTGTTTACATTGTAAGACATATCACGTGTATACTTGACCACTCCAATATTGTGAAAAATTGTCACATTCTCCATTGCGAACCTGTTTCCAGAGACTCGCTTCACTTGAACACAAACCGAAGAAACATGGATACTACGCTTTAATCTCATTCCAGATGTCATTTCAAATCGTTTAACTGTTTATTCTTATTTACTTTATTCCGAAGCTAAAGTATCGATAGCTGGAATCGGATAAAATGAAGACTGTCGCTGTTTGTACGCTTTGTGATATATGTTATTCCCTTTCATGATTATATGTAAAAGTTTTAAGCTTTCATGAAGCCTGTTATGATTATGTCCGTGATATGTCTGTACTTTGTACTGTCTGATTATATGAAGACTGTTGCGATATCATGTTGTTGAAATTTGTGCCTTTTTAACTAGAGTCCTAAGTTTACTATTCTTTGCAAAACATACTTTCATAACCGACTTGACCAAATGAACCCCATTCTTTTAGACGACTTCTTTTACTTTAATTGTAGTAAATGACTTGAAGGATGTGTACACGATAAAATGTATAAGATTTTCCAATGGTTTTTTGGGGGGATTTACGGCTGAACATCAAGGATAACAAATTCGGGCAAAGCATACGTTGTATTTTTCACAATAGGTTATAATTGTTTATGGTCAAATTGTCTCTGCCTTTTTCTTCTAGTTATGTTCTCCCTAATGCCAACCGGAATGGACTCAAACATTTTACATTTGTTGTCCAAGCATTGTGTATTTCCATATCGATTGAGTAACCACTCAGCGATACACCTCGGGTAGTCTTTGTAATTAGACCGCTTGTCAGATCTTCTTCCAGCTGGATTATTGTCTCCAATTATTTGTATGATCTATAATTCATAAGTTAAATATAGCTTGAAATAGGAACTTTCCTTAAACTGACTGTGTACTATCAGCTTCTGTGACAGCTTGTCCTGCACTCTCTATGAGTTCAATCGATGCCTCCATTTCTCCTAACCTATTATTGATATCTTAGATATAGCTTAGGTATAATAATATGAATAGTTTGTGGTTGACTTTCTTTATACTGGTGCAATGCCCATTGAAACCAGAACTTCACCTTAGCTGACTGTTTATTATCTGCTTCTATGTCATTTTGTCCTGCGCTCTATGTGAACCCTATCTATGAGTCGTAACTGTTGATAATGGGGATCCGAATTTCACTGTGTCGTCAGCAGCATAGTGTGCCTCAGTGACATCACCAATGATACAGGAAGCCGACACGTGATCTTAAACCCCTATTGGAAAATCTTATCGATTTGATCGTGGTCACATATCCTTCAAGTCATTTACGACAATTAGAGTAAAGGAAGTCGTCGTGTAAGAATGGGGTACGTTTGGTCAAGTCGGTTAGGAAATAATGTTTGGCAAAGAAGAGCAAACTTAGAACTCTAATTAAAGATACACAAATTTCCACAACACGATATCGCAACAGTCTTCATAGAATCAGACAGTACAAAGTACAAACATATCACGGACATAATCATAACAGGCTTCATGAAAGCTTAAACTGTTACATACAATTATGACAGGGAATAACATATATCCCAAAGAGTAAAAACAGCGACAGTCTTCGTTTTATCCGATTCCAGCTATCGATACTTTAGCTTCGAAATAAAGTAAATAGGAATAAACATTTAAACGATTTGAAAACGATCTCTGGAATGAGATTAAAAGGTAGTATCTAATAAATAAAGAAGCTGTCATCCGTACAATGTCTTTCCATGTTATGTTATACGCTTTATTACTAATGCCATTCTTGAGTCCAAGATAACAAGTTTCCGCTATCTATATGGACAAGTTGGGTATATTAAACAGGATCGTAGAATCTGCTCCCTACACCATTACCATGATAGAAGACAGACCTGTAACTCGTGTCAATCATCGTATTTAACTGACGATATGTTTGTGATGTCTTTGTAATGTCCTGTAAGTATTTTGAGTCCATTACACAGATCGTAAAGCATACAGATTCAACGGATGACAATACAAAAGCTGAACAGAGCTGATAAAATTTGAAATTTGCTGAGTGGACCTTGAAAGGTAATAACTTCTACGGCTTGTTGTCTGACAGCCTTTAATATTTTTTAGGATTTATTTATAATCATCGATTTCATGAAGTGGAATTGGCTAAGACTTGAAGCGATATTTTCTTTTATGGAATTCGTTATCTGCAATTAAAGTGGAAAATATTAAACAAGGGATAAATTGATAATGATTGTCAGAACTTATCAATATTTTCTAATCTCATCTTTAAATAATTAATCCATGGCACTCTTCATTATTGTTGAGAGATTAACTATGCAAGAATAGAATCGAGCCTTCTACATTGACACTTTTATAAAACCTGCGGTAATAACATTTATTTTCAGACATTTTATCTTTGAATAACTAGTTGTGCGATTTAAGTCTAAAAATACATTTAAGAGAAAAGAACTGTTGCTATGTTTTATATCAACTGAATTAAAATCCAGTTCACATTGAGAGATGACAGGTAATGGTACAATAATGGTTTAGTCCCAAAGGAATAATGTTTTCAATGAGCATAATAGTGGGTAATATTGAAATGTGTTTTTTGTTCTTCCCAAAATGTTAATTAAAGAGTCTATAACGTGTTTCATTTTAATGAGAACAATGTGGACAGCAAAAGGGCGAAAGTGCTACCTAGATGTAAAACACTGTTTCACGGTACATATATTATGCATATTTACATGATTTTCTAGGGTTGAGCAGACAAATAATTTCATTGAAATCATTTTCAGGGTCATTTAGTGGTTGGGCTGAACATATACACAAGCAAGACTATTATGGATTACAACTTCTGTTTACTAAGGTCGCGACGTTTAGGTACAGATCCTAACAAAGATTACTGTTACATAATCAGATATCAGGAATATTGTGTTTACTTTTCACGTCATAGTGCTTTTTATTTTGTTAATTGAAGTGCAACTGTCTTGATGTGATGAACATTCAACGACGAATATTGTTTTGATAACAAATTACTTTTCAGGTAAATTAGATTGATAAAAGAATGGTTTGCAATTTTAAGAAGTTTGGATAGTTAACTTGTAAAGTTGAAATTTTCTCTAATTTCGTATTTTGAGCTTCGTAACTTAATTATCTTTTAACAACAGTAAAATATGTGTTGGTATTAAGCCGAATCTTTTTATCAATCAACCGCACCACTTATTGTTTATGAACGTTAATCGGTTCCATTAATGTGATGAGATTCGGTCATATAAATATCACGATCTCCATGACAACAATTTGAAGTATTGGCGCAATCATTAGTCTATTTACAGTCACATTAATTTGATACAAAGTGACGAGTTCTCGTACAGCTTTTAAAGTCCACTTTAGTTGCAATAAGGACATGTCATTGGTGGATCTGGATATAGTTGGCGCTGACTTGAGGAATCCGCTTCTAACATAAATAATCAAATGATTTTATGGCAATCTGCTGGTGGTAACTGAAGAAACAATTTCTTCCATAGGTTATCAAACAAAGTTAGAATGGAGATAGGTCTTTTTCGATGACATCCAGGCAAAATATCAAAATGACCGAATGTTTAAAAAAAAAAACGAAAACTGCTTCTTGAAATAAATCAAATTGATCAACTGATTGATTGAAAATTAGCGCCATGTTTGGATACTACGGACTTCAAATCCTTCTTCGATGTACAACTAAATATTTCTAGTTTCTACATGGACCTTATGTTTAAGTCCGAGTCAAACGGGATTTTCTATGGTGTTTTATTCAATAGGCGTCATATATAACTGAATATCATTTATAAACCGATATCAAAGCCAAGTAACTTGATCGGGCCATTCGATAGAAATCTCCCCTTTAGCTGCAACAATTTAACTGGAAATATGTACGACTAAGTTGATAGTACAAATATTTATTATTGTATATTGTACATTGTACATGGTTTGACACATTGTATCAGAGATGCCTCTGAGATTATCAATATGAGGATGCATGCTTGTTTTGTGTTGTACCTATCAAGTTTTACGTAACGTTTAATTCTATACATGCTTTAAAACCAATAGTGTAGAACAAATGTTACAAAATCTTATTGATGTGCATCTGATTTCCGGTATGTTTTAAACTTTTAGAGCCATGAGATAATGTGTAACTTGTTTAA
>JARFOD010150997.1:0-12495 GCA_031763545.1 Mopalia muscosa | reverse complement strand
GAATTGAGCTTGAAAGAGGTAAAACTATCATAAAAAAGATCAGAAATACATTTTGGCCCGTTTTCTCTGCTTTCGTTTTTGAGTGTAGGCCTACCGTATTTGGGAAAAATACCTACTTCTCAGCTGTTATTATACCTACAGAGCTCATTTTTGCACATTTCATCTCAACATACACTAAACATGGACTAAAAAACAGTCATTCAGATTTTTAATTTCTTTTTTTGTTTTTTAGATAAAGTTATGAGAAGTTAAAATTTCACTATTTTGACTCATTTTCTGGATTTTTGACCTTTCACAAAATATTGCAAGACAACTAAGACAACCAGGAAAAAACTTAATGATTGTTGGCGTAAAAGAAGTAGCAATTTGACAAAGAGGAAGCAAAAATTGACTTTTTATGCAAAATAATTTTTTTTACTTAAATAAGTTTTAGAAACAAAATTTTTTTCTTATTACTGTTCTCCAGAAAAAGACGATTCAGAATATATGTACATGTGTTGCAAAATTAGAAGTAGTTTAGAAGTAAACAGCGAAATGTACAAACACTCTGTAGTAGGGTAAGAGTATCCTTAAATTCATTGTTGTTGTTATGTTTGCTCATTATGTAGTAGGATTTGATACATCATTTGTTTGTGTTATTCCGTCTGCATTTCTGGACACAAACAAGAGCAATCATATCAGCTTGCTCATGCTTTATATCAAAATAATAATTACAACTTTTATTATAATAACACAAAACTTGGAAAGTGTAACGCCATCATATGTAACTAAGTTAGCTTCTCAGTCTCCTCATGCTTATTGCCAGTATACTTGCGGAATTGGTTTCTTGTTCCCCACACTTTTGAATAAGTATTGATTTGTTTTAGCGGTTTTAAGATCCCCAGCAACATTTGGGGATGTTGAAACCAATAACACAATTTTCCATGTGACTTATTCAAAATACCAAAAGTGTGGGGATATAGAAACCGCCTGTAAAGAGCATGTCATAGTTGGAAGAACTCGCCCAACAAGGTCTAGTGGCAGGATTTCATCTTACATTGACCATTATTCAATCTACTATCTGATACATTTCAGATTCAAAAATGCATAATACATGTATTAATACTAGATGGAATTCTGCCACTATAAGATAATTTAAAGAGATCATAAGTAATTTTATCGTCCACTCGTGAATTGCGACTGCATATGTTTCTCACCAAAATCGACTTTCAGTCGCAAAATGCGATCTGGCACCCGATTATTTCGAGCCCTGGACTCTTAGAGACTTCTCTGGACTAGTAAACATTTAAGTGCTGTGTATAACATATGTTGTTTTTGGTATATGTTACCCAATAACACTCACCTTGATCCAAAGAGTAAATGAAGCATGCTGGAATTAAATCTACATCATCTTTTGGGCACTGAAAGTGGTAGACTCCCTGAGGACAGCGGGCCTCAAATACATCACCGGGGTAGTAGGCTGGGGGATCCACATTTGATAAGATACAGTGAGGACAGACGGAAAAAAATTCAACTCTAGCGCATGGCCATTCAGCAAGCAGGGTTACCATATCCCGGCGAGGTTCCAGTATCAAAGACCACAACTCTTGAAGGTCGTTTCCACGAACTGATAAGGTCACAATGAAGTGTTTTTCAGTTTTTTCTCTGGTGGCCAACAGCTTTGATCGATTCTTCCTTGCAAATATTCCATTTTTCCAATCAACTCTGTTGAAGATGTGATTCTGTAAACGAACGGAGAATTTTTCAAAGAAATTTGGTGGCCCTTTCTGTTCAAATTGTACAATCATTTTAAGCTCCACCGTATTAGCGGGAGTTTGAACCGGCCAGAGAGTTTCCAGGTTTAAAGGCACCTCTTCTGAAAGGAACCACGGGAAGTGAAGAACCGTTGACGAGGTCACAGTGTCAGGAACTTCATAACAAAGGTCAAACATCAGCATCAAGGACACAAATGTCTCAAGAGCATTGACAGATAAACGGAACTGATGTAAGCAAAACTGCAACAACTGTTTAGACATCATGCCCCTCCTCAAAAACTCATCCATGGCCAAGTCAAAGCGGTGTTGTGATAAGTTAACGATTTGGCCAAATGTTGCTTCATAGCGGACCACTTCCTTAAAATCGTGCCTGAAAATCGCTCTTAGCATCTCAACGAGGGTCTCCGGGCGATGAAAGACAATTTTCCTCAGCTTGCTGCTCTCGTTGTACCAGACGATTTCTCCTGTAGCATGGAGGTATTTTAAGATGGTTTCCAGGCTAGATTCAGCTGAGCCACTTATCCCGATCATTGACTGTTTCATGTCCTCCATCACCTGCTTAAAAATATCCATTGTCTGATCCCAGTGGAGTATTTTCTCCCCTCTATTTTGGATCGATGATAAGAAGGTTGCCCAGGAAGCAGGTAAAGCCCTGGAATCAGAACTCTTCAGCTTAATCATCAGTTCTTCTTTAAATGATTCCACACCTTGCAAATCCTCAGCACAGCTGACAGTATGCACATTATTAGGTAGGCGAATCCGAGTATGAAGCATTCTTTGCAGGTGTGCAACGCGTTCTTTAACCCTCTCTACTTCAATATTGGTGAAGCGACCAGAATAATTCTCTCGTACCTCTGGGGTCTTGAGAACAGTTTCCCATCTTTCCAATTCTCCTTTCATACTGTCTGTTTTCTCGTTCTCTTCCTTGTGCATTCGTTTCAAGATGTAGTCCGTTGTGGATTGGATGTGATCCTCAGTGCAAAGGTCAGCATGCGTCCCTATGACAAGTATAGAAGCGCCAGGTGCCCTGTCTGTCACAGCATCAATCCAATCGCCTAGACGATCGTCATACAAATCAATGGAGAATTTTGAATAGTCAAAGACGACAAGATGTAGCGCCTCTGGTGTTAGAAACATATGATGTGCTGCAGAGTAGATGTGATGACCTCCAAAATCCAAAACTTGGACTCTTACATCAGAATGGGGTTCCCACAGGTGGCGCTCCAGCACCCATGTTCTTTCGTGCTCCGCTGTCAGCTTAGAGTAGCCAAGCAGTAGTGCGTTTCTCAGACTAGTCTTACCAGCTTTACTACTGCCGATCAGAATCATTTTACGCCGATGACTAGCCTCTCGCACTCGTATTTCTTTCAAGAACTGGAAGAGACCAGTGACTCCCTGATTACAGATCTCCTGCGGGGGTTTAATCAGTTGATTATTGAACAAGTAAAGCCTTTGAGAGAGTGATAATTTTTCCAACCGGTCCAACAACAATGGTAATGTTGTCAGCTGATTATTCTGTAAATCTAGCTCCTCTAGATTGGACAGTTTGTAGATTTTCTCTGGAAGCTCTGTCAAATTATTATTGTTGAGAAGAAGGCAGGTCAAGGCCCTGCAATCACATAGCTCTTTTGGCAAAAACTTCAGCTCATTCTGGCTAATGCACAGATGTTTGAGGTTCTGTAATTTTTTTATTTTGCCAGGTATTTCACGCAGATAGTTCTCACCTAATCCTAATTCTTCCAGGTGTTTTAACAAGAAAAGTTCATTGGGAAGTCGAAGTAAAGCATTTCTCTGCATAATAAAGACTTTCAGCTTAAGAAGGCCATAGACTCCCTCAGGAATTTCTGTGAAGTAATTATCACTCATATCTAGGTATCTTAGCTCTTTGAGACTAAACAGTCCTGGTGGAATATTCGACAAAAGCTTCATTGCACCTGTCAAATTCAATGTTGTCAATCGATTGCAATTAGCAATTTCAGGTGATATATGTTTGAGAATATTACCTTTCAGATTGAGTGAAGTTAGTTTTCTTAATCCTCCAATAGCATCAGGTATTTCTTCTATCATCTGCCAGCTTAAATCTAATTCAACCAATTCAGTTAACTGACAAATTGCATCTGGAACTGTATTGAGGCCTCCACGAGGGTACCACTTTCCGGAGACGTTCAGTCGCTGAAGTTTCTGGCAATTCGAAAATTCTTTTGGAATACTTGTCAGAATGTTGCCACTCAAGTTGAGCTGTCGTAAGTTGACAAGATCGCCTATATCAGATTCTAATGAAGAAAGTTCATTTTCACTGATGTCTAATTCTTCCAACTGGGTCAGCTTGAACACAGACAACGGAATCTGTTCCAACCAGTTGAAGGCAAGGTTCAGCTTTCGCAGATCTTTACAATTGGCGAAGGAGTTTGGTAGTCTGGTAAGGTTGTTTCCTGATGCATCAAATATCTCCAAAGAGGACAGACTTCCAAGAGCTGTTCCACCAACAGGAAAAGACATCAGCTTCATGAATGGTAAATACAGTTCCTCTAGCTCTAATGTGTAAAGCACTTTAGGAATCCATCCTTTAAAGGCTCCTTCTGGAACTCGTAATATCTTCGAACCTTTAGAGGTTGTTTGGAGAAAGGTCATCAACCTTTCAGCAGGTTGGCTAGGAGTCCCCATCTTTACTATCAATCTGTAACAAAAATGTAGAAATATGTATTTTTCTTTTTCTTGAAAGAATCCTTCAAAGGATTACTTAATTTTTTATAAGTATCTTTGTTGCAAAATTACTTTTTATATGCAGGTTTACCTTTACCTGTCGGTTCATTTAGCCCTTAGCAGAGGACTTGACTAATAAGGATTTAGCATCATAATTCAACCATATGACATCCTGCCTGCCTGCTGGGTTGAGGATACTGCCACTGGTAACCAACAATTTGTTTGTTTGATTGGGGTTTAATGTCTTACTGAAGGGTATATCATTTACATGAAGACGAAATGTCATCTTTGTCTAATTATGGTGGAAAAGCAAGAAGAAACCTCATAAAACGGTAACCACCCCCTTGATTGCTGGAGCCTCATGATGTGAATCACTCATATACCTGAGGGTCGACAGACTGACTCAACTCTATGAATGATACACTGAAGTAGGCTTTAGTAGTGCACTCGCTAACCACTTAGCCAAAGCCATGGGCCCAGTAACCAATAAAGACAACACAGAACAATCACAAGATGCAATACAATGATAGCAAATACAGATAATTTTGTTGTTGTCCTTTACCTGTTACAGAAACAGGGACAATAATTTACACCAAAGCTTTTGTTTGTTCGATTGGGGTTACCTACATCTAAGGTTATTTCACTCACATGACAGCATGCCAGCCAGCGGACACCACTAGCAACTAACAATTTTTTCAAGTTTTTTTTCGCTTTTAGGAAAAACGAATTTATCCCTCAATTTTATGAAATAATAGGTCTCCTTTTTCTAACGTTTTTTTCATTCATTACTCGACTTTAGATTTGTTTGTTTGTTTGATTGGTGTTTAACGTTGTACTCAAGGGTATTTCACTTATATGACGATGGATTGTGAACTTCACACTGTACACAGCCTTATTATGGTGGAGAACCGGGAGGAAACCTCGTAAAAACCACCCCTGCGATTGCTGGAGTCACGACATGTGACTCGCTCATATACAGAAACTAACAAAGGCATCAGAGAACCAATACAGGATACCCACAGGACAACCTACCACATAAACACCAAAGCTCAGTGGCATACATGTATTCATTTGTTACTATGCTATATGACTTCTCCAGGCACCCAATATTTAACGGGCATAATGGTGATCACAATGCATGGAAACGTTGAAACAGCCAGTCAATCATCTGACAGAATGACGCTACAATCATAATGTACCATGATACACTGCATAAATGGTTATAACTGGTACCAATCCTTCTTTACCAATTTTAATCAAATACAATTCACAAATAAAGCCTTTAATACCAGTTTACCAACCTGGGAATGCTTATAATATAGAGTATATATTGTATCAGCATGTGGTACATGTAAGGTGTCTGAGTGGCTTCATCAAGACAAAAGGTTATTGCGATCATTATCACGGCATATCAAGGCACATGGCTTGCATTTAATGTAAACCTATTTGCAAAGTTATCCAAATTAAGCCTTTTATTGTGAACTGTCAATACTTTCAACAGCATGAGCTGACATAGAGCTAAAGAAGACTGTACTAGACCAACGGTGCTTTTGATTGGCTAGAGACCGGAGCCAGCCACCAGGTCGCAGCTAACTCATCCCTAGGTTTTCTATTTCGAGCTGTTTATCGATCTCTGTTTCATTTTAAGTTAGTAAATTAATTTGATTTTTTTCCTCAAATTTACATCTTAAGTGAGGTAAGAAATTGTTCATACTTAAACAAACTTAGATTATGGTCAATCTATCATAAAAAATATTTCTGACAGCGTATGAGACTCCTTTTCTGGCTATCTTGTGTAGAACATGTACATACACTGTAGGCATCCGATGTACACTATATGTACATGGTCTTAGTTGGTGTGAACAGTGACCGTTCTCGTGAATAATCGTTTTCGTAACCTCCACATAACCTGAACGACCCTTCGCGTGAAAAATAAGGCCTGTGTTATGAGGTTGATACATGTACCTGACAAATACAATGCCCACAAGAAAATGGGGATGGTAAGATGTAATTTATGGCTAGATCTAGCCTAGTCCTATTAAATAGGCCGTCAACATTTGACATTTATCATTTGAACATTGACAGTACCTTGACATCATATCCTTCTATACAATTTCTGTATCAGGTTTGTTGCGCAAAACACTTTGCATGTCTTTAAAACAAAACTACAGAAAGAATTTACTGATTTACTCACTTTTCTATCTTCAACATTGTATTTTTCAGTTAATTTCGCTGAGTTAGAGAGCGTTTTTGTCCTAGCATCTTGAAATTGCGATAGTTGAAGCTGGTGCATCAAAAGAGTGGACTTAAAATAACAGCAACGGAATTTGCCTAGTTAAACTAAAATCACACACTGTAAACTTATTTTTGACGAAAGTTTCCAACGTTTTACTTCTAAGTCAAGGAAAATATTTATAACTCATGTGATTATGTATCATAAAGCATAGATATCTTAATTTTGGGCACCTGTGTCACTTATAAGGCATGCACAGAAACTGTTGGTCTTCTCACCAATGCAGTTCATGACTTAAGTTTTTAAGTTCACTTTTACAATGCACTCACTTCAACTACTGTATCAAAATGTCTGGGTCAGTGAGCCCAATTGGTAAAGTTTGTTGACAAAACACTCTCAAACTCAGTGTAATTAATTATTTATGAAAAAATACTTATTTGGGGATAGAAAATGATTGCTAAATACATTAACTTCACAGCCTAACAGTTTAAAGTGAATAAATCGCTAAACTAGTTCTGCAATTTTGTCAATATTTGGTCAATATCCAAATGATAAATATCAAAGGATGACGGCCTTTTTTAAAAGAACTAGATCTAGTCCAAATAATTCGGCTCTGTATATTATTCACCATCTGACATTCATCCTAATACAGAGTCTGAATTCAAGCAATAACCCGAAAGTGATTTTTGCTTCAAGTCATAAAAAGTGTCCTAAATATAGTCGTAAACTAGGCGGTTACAGCTAAAATATTCAATGAAAACAATAACAGGTCATAAATAAAAACTACAAGACCTTAATCCTAACATTGTTTACGCCGTAAATATTTAATTTGCAACCTCAACAGGATTACTTGATGAACCGTTCCTTTGTGCAGTGAATTTGAGAAAGCAACAGCTAAGTCACATGTTTTTGGGACCTGATTACATCACTTATTTGTGTGTATTCTCCGGAAACTACCAAGGACAACGAAAACAAACAAACACACAGATTTTGAAGTGGCAAATGTGCTGACATAATTAGGTCTTTCCTTAGATTGTTTACACGTAAAGCCATGTGAGAGAATTCTCACCTATTGAAATGCGCCTTTTCACTCCAATAAATGGTGTTTATCGTGCAAGCCCATCATTTTTAAACATGCATTGGACATCAAGACAATAAGGTAAGCGATCGATATGATTTTATTGATTTATGTTCATTAAATCAGCTGCAAATCGTTCCTGACTCTCAGTGTGGGAAGCTCAAGCAAATGACACTGATGAGATATCTCAGTTAGACTAGATCTAGCCTTAGTCAATTGACTGATCAACGTTTTTTGCGTTGTTTCCGTTTTTATAGGTTTATTCCGGAGCAGTTTGGATAAGAACAGCGCAATATACAAAACAGATTTGGATAAAGCTGTATCGTCAGTAAGCTTATAGCATACGCTGTATTATGACGGCACCGGGATCTAGTTGTCCAAAAGCAACTGTGTTGTTGTTGTTGTTGTGGTGGTGTGGAATAACCTGACATTGTCGCTGCTAATTGTAGTCAGTCTGTTTGGACAGACGTGATTCTTACCTTATGCTACAGATGGATATGTTCTCTTTCTACTTCCATTTCAATTCCAGCAGACACTTGAACATTAGAAGTCTATAAATTTGGAAAAACAAGTATTGCTAACAACCAAGGCAAGAGAGCTCGATGCTGTCAGCTACTATAATGGCATAAACTTCCGGGGCTATCCCATGACGTCATTTCGACTGGGGATTTCCTCGTGAACAATTTACAGAGCTACAACATGTAAGACGTTTGTACTATGACAGTCTCGCGTACAGTAGGACTATCGGTTATTCCATAAATATATTAATTAATTCAACGAATTGAAAACATTAAAAACTAATATCGGATCACGAGCTCTAGGATTCCAGATGGCGCAAAACCACTATTAATCAAACTGTTAAACCTCCACTCATCAATACCAAATACTCCACCAAAAACAAATTTCCACGACCAAAATAAATAAAATAAAACAAGACAACACACCATCTTTATTAAGAACTATATTCCAGGGTGACAAAATTCAAGTTCCTAATAGTGGGCTTACGCCATATACCGGTAGTATAAATTAATGTGTGACCTGGGATTGCTACTCTACGGTACCGGTATATATTAGTCCTGGCATAACTGAGAATTCATATGCATATATATATAGCCTAACGGCTCTGGGAATTGCCGTTAGGCTATATATGCATATGGATTCTCAGTTATATCAGAACTACCGGTATATATGATTGTAATTCCAGGTGTAACTTTAATGTCAAGTACGCATATACAACATTGGCTGGAGTCATTAATCTCTGAAAAAAAAAAAATAATAATAATAATAATAATAATATGTGAAGCTCCGGTACGCATGCACGTACTGTATTGGCTCGAGTCGGACTGCATCAAAAGTTGTAGGCCTATTGACTATTTTTATACTTCGATCGTTTATTCAAAATATATATGACCTACATATCCTTTTGCTGTAGGCATATGTTTTACGAGTGATATTAGGCCGGGCCTATATTGACACAGGAAGAAAAGACAGAACGTATTGACCAATAAATGAGGGAGTTTCCTTCATGCTTTATTTCGACTGGGTGGTCGACTCGGACATGCAACTGAAAATTACCAAACAATCTAATTAAAATCAGATCTCAAAAAAGCTCCCCGTGATTTGTTTGTCGCTATATTAAGATCTAACGCAATCACCCTATACCTACAATATACTGTCAATTGAATTGACCAAATAGAGGTGCTTCGCAATTCTGGTTTTCCAATAACGCAAATCCTCTCAAACTTTATTATTTGAATAGTGTTTGTTGATTGTATGTGTTATCCCCTGCTTACTTTCGAATTACTATACAAACACATATATATAAACATCGGACAACTCTACTTGTTTTGGTTGAATTTGGTGTTAATCATGACCGAGTGTTATTTTTATTATTATTGGGCAACTGAAACTGTGACCGTTCGGGACCCCAGTAGCCTAAGCTTGACCTAATTGTAAAGTAAAAGTACAGTGATTGCGTCAGATCTCTATATAGCAACAAACAAAACACGGGGAGTGTTTTTGAGATCTGATTAAAATTAGATTGACTAACCCAACCGATAACTTTCTCAGTATAGGCCCTACCGTATATGACAATATCTATACCCATTTTAAAATAGTGCTTCAGTAGTAATATTGGTTTTTTTTATATTGACGAAAATGTAACAAATTTCATCTACTAGGTGCATAATAATTATTCATATTCTCATTTGCATGCTACGTACGGCGGCTAATAGGGGACATGAATTTATGTTTTCTTTTTTTTTCCTTTTTTTTTTTCAAATTTCTACCCGCCCTGATATTGATTTCCACCCGCCCCGACATTCATTCCTATCCGTCCCCAAATTCATTTCCACCCGGCCCTAAATTCATTTCTACCCGGCCCGAAATTAATTTACACCCGGCCTTAAATGAATTTCCACCCGGCCCGAAATTAGCGTTCACCCGCCCCGAATTAGTTTATACATAGTCTCGCTAAACCAGACTTCTTGCGAGAACTTCGATCACGGCTATCTGTGATCGAAGTTCACGCGAGAAGTCTGGTTTAGCGAGACTAGTTTATACACGGCCCGAAATTCATTTCTATCTGCCCAACAATTCATTTCCACCAGGCCATAAATTCATGTCTACGGGGCCCAAAATTAATTTCCACCCGGCCGTAAATTCATTTCTGCCCGCCCCGAAATTCATTTCCACCCGCCCGAAATTAGTTTATTAGGTGAAATAACCTAAGAAGTGGACGAAGAGGGTTTCCTCTGCTCATTTGCCTGACACACCATTGTGTGAGTGAGATAAAATTAATAACGGCGTTAAACCCCAATCAAAAAAACACTCAATAGGAATAAAGCCTACTGAACGACAGCAATATTAGTCGATTTGCTCTCTAATGATTTCACTTTTGGGTCTTTCACAGCAAGTGAAAATGCAAAAAAAAATAAAAATAAAAAAAAATGATATGAATTTCGGGACGGTACAAAGGAATTTCAGGCCGTGTATAACTTAATTTCGGGCGGGTGAAAACTAATTTCGAGGCGGGTAGAAATGAATTTAAGGCCTGGTGGAAATTCATTTCGGGCCGGGTATAGAAATGAATTTAGGTCCGGGTGGAAATAATTTTCGGGCCGGGTAGAAATAAATTTAGGTCCGGGTGGAAATTAATTTTGGGGCGTGTACAAATGAATTTAGGGACGGGTGGAAATGAATTTCGGGGTGGATAGAAATGAATTAAGGGCCGTTTGGAAAATAATTTCAGGGCGGGTGAAAACCAATTTAGGGCCGGGTGGAAATTAATTTCGGGCCGGTTGGAAATGAATTTTGGGGCGGGTAGAAATGAATTTTGGGCCGGGTGAAAATTAATTTCGGGCCGGGTGAAAACTAATTAAGGGGTGGGTGATAACTAATTTTGGGGCACATATCGCATAGAAATTTAAAAAAATAGATAAAATAAATTCATGACCTATATGAGCATGGGTTGTAACATGCGCTTTGTAGGGGTGATAAGGCAACCAGGCATTTATGTTGCTCTACTATAAGTCAGCAATCAATAAGTCTGGAACAAAGTAACCTTAGCCCGCAGGACAATAACACACGTGACACACTGTTCTTATAGTCAACAAACAATCACACTTGGGATACATGTACTGTTTTTATAATCAACAAACAATCACACTTGGGACACATGTACTGTTCTTATAGTCAGCAAACAATCACACTTGGGACACATGTACTGTTCTTATAGTCAGCAAACAAAAATACTTGGGACACACTGTTCCTATAGTCAGCAAACACAAATACTTTGGACACACTGTTCCTATAGTGAGCAAACAAAAATACTTGGGACACACTGTTCCTATAGTCAGCAAACAAAAATACTTGGGATAATCTGCCCTTAATCTTCTTACACTTGGAATAAATTGCCCTTATCCAGAAGGCAATAATACTTATAAGACACTGCGGTTAACCAGATACAATTAACACTCCAGAAAGCGAGTTGGAATATACTGCACTTAGCCAGAAAGCGATACCAGTTGGAATATACTGCACTAAGCCAGAAAGCGATACCAGTCAGAACATACTGCGCTTAGTCAGAAAGCGATACCAGTCGGAACATACTGCGTTTAGTCAGAAAGCGATACCAGTTGGAATATACTGCACTAAGCCAGAAAGCGCTACCAGTTAAAATATACAGCACTTAGCTAGAGGAAATAACACTTGGAACACACTGCACTCAGCCAGAAAGCAATACTTGAAAAAGACTGCCCTTAACCAGAAAGCAATAACAGTTGGAACATACTGTGCTTAGCCAGAAAGCAATAACACTTGAAATAAACTGCATTTAGCCTTTAACATTTGGAACAAACTGCCCTTAGCCATGAGGCAATAACACTTGAAATAAACTTTCTGTTTTTATCCAGCAATCAATATCAGTTGGAACATACCGACATAGCCAGACGGAAATAACACTTGGGACACAATGTCCTTAGCCAGAAGACAATACTGCTTGGTATAATCTGCATGTAGACAAGAGGCAATAACTCTTGGTATAAACTGCATTTAGCCAAGAGGCAATAGCTCATGTTATAAACTGCATTTAGCAAGGAGGCAATAACTCTTGGTATAAACTGCATTTAGCCAAGAGGCAATAACTCTTGTTATAAACTGCATTTAGCCAGGAGGCAATAACTCTTGGTATAAACTGCATTTAGCCAGGAGGCAATAACTCTTGGTAT
>JARFOD010150986.1:2332-12496 GCA_031763545.1 Mopalia muscosa | reverse complement strand
CAAGACAATTTCAAAACCTCTTGAGCATCCCCCACCCACCCACTAATTAAACACAATGTTGCCAAAACACGTTAATAACTTAAACGACATAAAATAATTTGTTTAAGTAATAATTTTGCTTTGACACTATTTATTATAAATAAGAAGTGCTTGAAAGTTACTTTGACAACATTTAACTGTCAATCAGTTGTTGGCTTGATTATACAGCATCAGCCCTTGACCATTCTTAAGTTTTTAATGAAATTTTTAATTGAAATCCTTGGAGTTGTTTCAACTTGCTGTCTACCCATTTGGTGACCACCCTGCTGTTTGGGTGGCTAACTCAGATAAACCCCTCTGCTATCTAGCTCTAGTAAGTCTTAAAGTCCACTCTTTTGAACGACTGAATCTCAAATGCTACCAGTCCAGAATTCATATAAAAAGGTACACCTGGTAATAGAAATAGACAGAACACAGCCTGATGTTATGCAAATCGCACTTGGAATAGTTTCAAACCATTAAGGTAATTGACACGTGTCCTCCAAAACTTCATGAAGTATGGTTACTGTTTTTAATGGGTGCTTAATTAATGGAACTAATTATCACCGTTGCTCGAAACGGTATTAAATTTAATCCCCTATTAGATAACGTCACGCCATGTTGAAGGTGTATCTCTGACCCGGTATTAGCGATTTAATCTGGTCGTATCGGTTAATTGTCTTTCGAACAATTTAACCGGCCCCATGACGTAATGCCCTCATATAAACTCTGGGTTAGGTTGATCAGCTGTAAATAATTTTTATTCCATCATGAAAAGGGAATAATAATGTATTCAAAATAAGGAATTTTTTTGTTTTACGGGTTTCCGTGTTACCTACTGATGTCTATAGCATTCGCGGCAGAGGTGTATAGTTTAAATTGGTCCCCCTTGCCGTCGCCAATCGATGTGGTGAAGCAAATATTCAAACCCTGTTTACTCCTATCTGTCTCTATTTCAGTTGAATAAATAGTGAGTAGCAACATGTTTGCCTAGCAAGGTTTATCATAAGCAATACAAGCGAAATTTCTTTCCTCTTCTTTACGTGTCCCCTGCGATGTAGTGGTGACATTTAGCCCGCACACGATAGAGATAAATGAGCCGGCTTCAGGGCTCAATTGCTAATTGATGTCATTCATTTTGTTATGAAGGGATTCAGGTATACGCCGAGTAATATGTTTAGAAACCTGTTAAACTTTCCACATAAAACTTTTGCTTTATTAACGTATTACGGTATCAGTCATAATAAATGCTGCAGTTGGCAGAAGAATATCACAGCAGGCCTAGGTAGACAGAAGTTTGCTTCATCAACTTAGCGCATGCGTTGAATATATTAACACGATAAGGCATAGTTTGTTTGTTTGATTGATGTTTTACGTTGTACTCAAGGGTATTTCACTTATACGACCATGGATTTCCCACTTCAGACTGTTCCTTGCCCATTACGGTGAGGGAGGAAACATGGTAAAAATCATTTTCATTTTGCCGAAATTGGTCATTAGTGCAATGAGATCAGCATCCCAATGTACAACGTACAGAGCTAAGCGTGGTCCCAGGGGTGAAAAGTACTGAAATTGTTAACAACTCGTGCAGGTCTGAAGTCTATCATGCAACGGACAGCGTAATGTTGACTAGAAGTTACCTCGTTTCATTAACTTAGCTACATTTCATTAATTCAGCTACATTTCATTAATTCAGCTACATTTCATTAACTCAGCTACATTTCATTAACTCAGCTACATTTTATTAATTCAGCAACATTTAATTAACTCAGCTACATTTCATTAACTCCGTTACATTTCATTAACTCAGCTACATTTCATTAACTTAGCTACATTTCATTAACTCAGCTACATTTCATTAATTCAGCTACATTCCATTAACTCAGCTACATTTCATTAACTCAGCTACATTTCATTAATTCAGCTACATTTCATTAACTCAGCCACATTTCATTAACTTAGCAACATTTCATTAACTCAGCTACATTTCATCAACTCAGCGACTTTCGATTAACTAAGTTACATTTCATTAACTCAGCTACATTTCATCAACTCAGCGACTTTTCATTAACTCAGCTACATTTCATTAACTCAGCTACATTTCAGGAAATCAGCCATTCTACAATAAAATCGATTCTCCTTCCTAAGTCGAGACTTTAAGAGATTCCAGGGCTATCTTGTTGTGCACTTCTTTTATTTGCTGTTCTGTATCGCCCTGAATATTTACATTCCGTAAAATGAGCGACATTTTATTGACTCACCGACAGTTCATAAAATCAACGACATTTCATTGACTCACCGGCAGTTCATAAAATCAGCGACATTTCATTGACTCACCGACAGTTCATAAAATCAGTGACATTTCATTGACCCACCGACAATTCATAAAATCAGCGACATTCATTGACTCACCGACAGTTCATAAAATCAGCGACATTTCATTGACTAACCGACAGTTGATAAAATCAGCGACATTTCCTTGACTCACCGACAGTTCATAAAATCAGCGACATTTGAGAAACACTGCGACATTTCATAGACTCCACGACATTTCATATACTCAGCTCGACATTTCATGGACTCACGAGACATTTCATAGACACAGCGAGACAGTTCATAGACTCAGCGACATTTCATAGACTCGGCGAGACATTTCATAGACTCAGCGAGACATTTCATGAAATCTGATACATTTTATCAATTACAGACATGACATAACTTATACACTCCAATACAAAAATATGAGATTCAAGCAAAGTAGAAGATCATGGATGGATGCATGGACTATCAGTTAAAATGTCGTGTATCAACGGGTACGAATAGCTCAGACAGGATAACAATAACACGAACGAGCCTATGATCTTCTTTCTCACAGCGAGAAACACCGGTAAGAAGATACCAGATTGCCGGCGATGATTAGAGACGCATACGGTCCAACGCACACATAGCAGTAAGATACTACCCAGAGTGTCTTCTAATTATTTTGACGTTACATGCTGTATATGAAACTGAGAGATAGTCGATGTCATTTGACGGACCATGAAGTTAACAAAGAGAACAATTAGCTGTGGGGCATATTTTCACAGGCCCCTAATCGTACCTTGTGTCAATGAAAAAAAAGTGTGAAAAATATTTTCCGATATAAGCTGGTTTAAAAAAAGGAGAGTGGACGAACGCCTGAGGAGTAATCTTACAAAAAACAACAAAAGCCACACACAAGAAAACAGACTGTTACCGACCCGCAGTATAGCTTGATATTTCTCGAAGTAGTGTGACACGTATTGCCATGATAAGACCAGATAACATAGTTTATAGGGAAAGACAACTGTTTTTCGACCTAAACTTATTATTTTTATTGCATAATTTCAAAGAAAACTTCTGCATTGCACATGCATTCGAGTAAGCATAGCCGTAAATTAGTTAATTTGAAAGGCGGGACTGACGTCATTGTTCGATAACACGGTCAGTCACCATTCTAAAATAAAATGAATTCTACTTCCTACGTCGAGACATTGACTCTAAAATCCACCCAGGCCATCTTGCTTTGCCTTTCTTTTCTATGGCTGATAGGTCGCCCAAAATATTGGTGGAAATGAATGCGCAATGGCCTGGCATGGCGTACGAAAGTTGTCTTAGTCTCGTCCACTATAGAAACTCTCGCGAGAATACGATTGGGTCGGTCACCAGTGTGTCCGTTTGCTTACAGTCTCGTCTAAACCAGACTCTCCTCGCGTTAACTTCAACCACGGCTAGAGGGTCTGGTTACATCGCACGTTATATTTTGCAAAAAAGAAATGGCCCGGTTATCGTAAAGTTGCTTTTCTGATAGGTTAATTTAATAAAAATATTACAAGAATTAAATCGAACCCAAAACCTATCAATTTATTTACCCCAAACCAACTTTGGGGTTTTATTTGTTGAAATTCGTGTAGTCGCTGACCTAAATAAATTCCATTTATATAAGTAAAAGAAAAAAGATTTCACGAACATGATTCTGATTGGGTAACTTATTTGAGACTTGGCATATGTCAGCACGCGGCACATGTTCCTTTTGCCTCTTTGTGCGAGTCGCCATCGATTCATGGTTGTTTACTATAATGATCTAGGTCACACTTGTTTTCAAATACGGACTGATTAATTTCCACTTCCAACAAATAAAACGCCAATGTTATTTATGTGTAAATGAATTGATAGGTTTCGGGTTCGATTTAATTTTTGAAATATTTTTTTTAATTTGACCTATCAGAAAAGCTACTGTACGATAACCGGGCCATTTCATTTTTGCAAAAAATAACATGCGGTGTAACCAGACCCTCTAGCTGTGGTCGAAGTTAATGCCAGGAGAGTCTGGTTCACGCGAGACTAGTTTGCTTATGAATGCAATAAACATAATAACTTTAGGTCGAAAAACAGTTGTCTTTCTCTTTAAGCGATATCAACACACGGACGGTATTTAGGACACGAATCAGCAGCCATTTATGTATTCATACAGTTAGAGCAAATATTCATCCGTTTGCTGTTTTTATTGTGTTAAATTATGCTGTCTAATTTTCTAATCGACCTGTATCAATTTTATAATTGGATATTAAACAATGTGTAATGCACAAACTTCAGTCAAATTTATCCGCGCGGCCATGTCTGGGTACTTTTAGCATTAAACAGAAGAGCTCCACAAATTTATAGGGACCAATCAAATATCTTTCTTTTTCGAAAAAGGTGCCCACGTCACGAGACCTGTAGAGTCGATTGTTTAAGCCTTTGACTGTTGACACCAATGACCTATATAGATAATTGGTTCACACATGTTATTAACCCGTAACGCACAAGATTGTTAGTCGCGTGACGTCATGGACAAGGCGGCCACCCCCAAAATGTCAGCCGCCAGTGTTCGTAGGAAGGTATATACCTGTAACACTCGGGTTATTTTATAAAATGAAGAAAGGATAAGTCGATGCCATATTTAAGTATATTTAATGGTAACCTTTCAAGGGACATAGAGGTTATTCCAACCCAGAGTATCGCTTTAAGTAGGACAAAGTAACAAATGGACGATCTGTTCCATGTAAGTGAAATTCATTCCCTTGAGTACAGCTCTTTTCTCTTGCTTACAAACCTTTAATACTGCAGCATGATGCAGGTTTTTTTTATCAAGTCAAGAAAACCAAGTCAATAAAACATTTTAATATTTGGACTTTTTCCAAATGAAAATCAAAGGCTCTTCAATACTATGTTTTTATTTTTTTTTTAAATAATAATTCCAGATCACCTGTTGTTAGAAATGGCATCACTCCTATGATTCAACTGTCTGAATGAAACACTTGTTTCTTGTATCTTTCACAATGCAAGCCTGTGCATGCATTCATTTTTTTTTTTTTTTCATTGATTGATGCATGTGGCAGTTGTACATGTATGCAGCAGTTCAGTGGAAAATTTCCATCAATGGCTGTGGCCTCGTACAGACACAGAGTATCTCTTCAAAGGGCATTGTCACCAGCGTAATAATAATAAAAATCAATGGAATCTGGGTTAAAACATGTGCGAATGCACCCTTGTCTTAACATTGCACATGCTTCTGGAATATTCACAAGGTCTTGTCCAATAGAAAAGCACTGACGGCTATGTTTAGGACATACTGCATAAATCTGCGTGCTAATGCACCGAGCTGAATTGATGCATGCCTGTGCAGGTGCTGCGTAGTTTATAGATTTTACTACGAGCATCTGGTGATTCATAAAAATACAGGCAAGTGCGCGTTACCCATAATGCTCCATTATGGTAGCTGAGGGCAATTACGTTGTTGCTTGTCTGACGCTTGTTTAGTGGCTGATAGTCAACATGTTGAAATTTTATCAATTAAGTGCCAGATAAAATAAAAAATGGTATAGAGAATTCGGAATTGAATTTGATTTCTTGATTAAACAACCATAAAGAAGAAATAAAATAGCAGGGAGTAGTTATTAGGCATATTACAGGACTAAAACCTTGCCTGTTGCAGTATTTGTGGCTGATAGTCAATACATTGAAATGATATAAATTTTCCACCAGACAACATAAAAATAAGGTATTCAGAATTCAGAATTGAATTTGCTTCTTTAATCAAAACGCAATAAGGGATAAAAAGGCAGGGATCAGTGCAGTATATTACCGGAATAACAATTTGTTTACTGCATAGATCAAAAAAATAAATAAACTGTTGAAAAAAATAACATTAAAATCTTCAAACACACTAGGCATATTTTTATATTTTTATCACACATGACCCATGATACTCCTATATTTGATAATATATGAGTCAGAATTGAGACACCAGTGATATCCTTGTGTTATTGAATAATCTCTATTTATATATTTTAAAAGTACAGAAAGAAAGATAACATATTTAAACTGTATGTATCCAAAAAACATTTTTTTTAAAGATATATACATTCATAAATTGATAATAGAAAATACTCCGAACCATTTATTAAATGCCAAAAGAAAGCCTTTTCAAAACATGTAGGACCCACGACCATGGCTTAGAGGTAGCGTGTATGCTTGCTTACTAAACTGAACTTGCTTTCATTTTTACTGTTCACGGGATAGAGTCCACCTGTAGACCATCAGGTATATAAGCGAGTCACACGTTGTGGCTCAGGCAATCGCGGTTTTTGTTTGTTTAGGTTTCCTCCTGGTTTTTCCACTGTATTAAGGCTGTGTACAGTGTGAAGTGGGCAATCTGTCATCATATAAGTGAAATACCCTTGAGTACAACGTTAAAACCCAATCAAACAAATGAACAAAAGATGCATAGACACAATGAAAATGCCTAAAAGACTTCAATACATCTATACCACATGAAAAGAGTGTCAGACTATATACATTCCAACAAACACTTATATACCACTACCAGTTTTTTAAAATTACTTTATCTCATTACATGAGATATATTTACAAACAATTGTGCTTTTTAACACATGATACAGCACATGGGTTAAGTCGGTGGGAGGGGGTGGGATGCATGAAGAAGGAAGGGGGCATTAGATTTAACTTTAAAACGTCTATCCAAAAATAGGGAATATACTCTCCAAAAGAGGTACAAATAAATTATAGCCTAGAGGTAAATGAGTATTGTCACTTTAGGTCAGAGGCCCACTACCTGTCTTACAACAAAGCTTTGTCTACTTTGACATACTTTATTTCAAAAGTTCCTTAACAGTTCACGTCTTACAAGGTTCGGTTGATTGGTTTCCATTGAAGTTAACAAGAAAAGCTTGTATTAATGTACTAACTTGTCAATGTCATTGTCTCCTAATTCTTGACCTAGAGAACCACTTGTTTAAGGGAAGTTTGCTAGGAATACATTTATTGTAGAGAAAATTTGCCTGTCTCCATCGGGATTTGAGCTCGTATCTCTCCAGCAAGCAGTACAAGTACCCTAACTGACTGAGCTACAAAGGCTTGCCATCGAACAACACCAAATTTTCATTCAGGTATTAAAAGGTAGTGAATAGTTATTCAGTTTTTATAGTCAAAAACAGTACTGCTGTGTAAATTTTATAGTTCATCCAGAGTGAAATAATGTGTAATTCAGTGTAATTCAAAACCCCAAACACACAAACAATTTTTTTTCTTACTTTTCTAGAACTTTCCAGCAAATGTGTAAAATTGTCTGCACCACAGATATATGTTCTTGACAGAGGGTTTTATATTCCTGTGAATGAACTTCATGTAAATATGTTGTCCAACCAGACAGACAACCTCTAACAGGATGATTTGTAGATTTCACCCATTGACCTTCATTTGATATTCAGTGGGTCACATCAAGCTGGTTGAAGTAGTTCCAGTGACAATCCATTAATCATTCTGGTAACTAATGGGCGTGGCTTAATGGAAGTCAATCAGTCAAACAAGCCAATACAAGGTTTATATTGTCCCCTGAGTGATAAAGCCATTTAACACTTATGAGGGGCACAAGGGGTGTATCTTGTTTTTGGGTCACCACCATTAACTTTTGAGGATACCGAGGAGGTGGTCTTCTCATAGTTTATATTCTTAGCTTCTTTCCATCAACCCCTCTGGTTAAGGGTAGTTTGTTTGAAGAGTAGCAATGCTGTCTTAACTTAGCACTGGGGGAAAATTACCTTCCCAACATTATGAAAACGCTCCACATCTTGGTTGTGTTAGTGCCAATTATTGCTGGAATACACCGCCAAAATCCCCTTAAGCATGGCCTAGAACACTAATCAATCAATCTTTCCTTAGGGACTATTTAAGAAACTGTCTACATGTATATCATTATTCAGATGAGGAAAGGATTCAATGTTGAAGGAGGATCAAGCTGGTTAAACTAACAGTCATTATTTCTCAACTTCCTGTTGCCTTGGTGCTTTTTGATCTTAGGGGCAACCTATCACTGAATTTGATAAAATGTCAAAATTCTCACAAAAACAAAACAATAAGATCACGAATTTCTATCTAAATTTTACATAAGGCCATTTCATCGTTTTCAAAATTTCTACGAAAGTCCTGGCATTTCACCCAAACTAGGGTTGTATCAGTATTTTTGTTACATTGGCATAACACTTTCTCAGTTTGAACAGATTCTAGTTCAGAAAATTTTGCAGGCTGAAACCTGTTGAAACCGTCCATTGTAGGGTTGTATCGTTTACAAGATCTGGGCTCTGTTTGTTTTGACACATTTTATTGGGATGAATGACTTGTTTTGATTTCTTCGTTACAAGCCTACAACTGAAGTTCATTCACCTTCTAAGACATTGTAATCTGAGTGTAGCACAGAAAAACAAATACGACATAGACGCGATCATATTACTTTCATAACATACAGCACTTCTTTTTATTTCTTCCTCTTAATAATACCCTAAATCGACTCTAATTCGTCCATAAAATTTCGATTTCGGAAGCTAATTGATAACTTTGGAAATCATGTCCGCGAGGGACAAGACACATTTTTCAATTGGAAAGCATCAACATTTCTCAGAAAACATAAATTTGTTTGACTGCATGCTGCAATATTGACAACAAGCAAATAAGTTAGGATTTGTCTCGGACGAAGTTTATGGTGATTTAGGGTGCTTGACTTTTTAGATATTTCTGATATCTAAGAAGATTAAAACAAAAATAGTCTTTATTTTAAATCCAGTCCTTTGATACAAGTACATGTGTGATTTGGAGAACAAAAATACCCAGCATAGAAGGGTTGTTTCCAAAGAGTTTTATAAAAGGCTTAAAGGAAAGGTTTTGTTTTAGAACCAAACAAGGCAACACAAGTCCGCAGAAAATGGTTTTTATTTTAAATCAAGTCCTGTGATTAACAAGTACATGTATGATTTGCAGAACAAAAATCAGCCAGCATGGCTTTATCATTACCAAAAGGTTTAATAAAAAGTTTAAAGGAAACTGAAAGGGTTTCTTTTAGAACCAAATAAGGCAAGACAAGTCCATGAGTTAAAAAACCCCTTAGCAATGTCTGCAATAGGCTCCATGTACCATCAGTTTTCTCTTTTATTTTTCACCGTTGTTTAATGATATAGTCAACCTTCATTATTATAGTGAAATACCCTTGAGAATGACGTCAGACCCCAATCAAACAAACTAAACTGCCTTAAATTATTCTTTTTGGTGTGCAAAATAAATTCCATCATATTTAATTATCAAGGCAGAATAATATATTGACAATCTGTCAGTATACAAGCAAAATGCCATTGAGTAACCTTCGATCAAAACTCAATAAAATAAAAAATTCTCAACCCTGAGCAGTTTGACTTTAATACTGTTATGTAACCTGTTAAGCCCAATCTCAGTATAGATTTTAATGTTTTAAACGTGCTGTAAAAACACTGAATCAAATTGATTATGTATCAGGTCATTCTTTATCTGCCAGTTAATCTCAATATTGCTCTATTTAACACAATTCATCATCACATTTGCATTATTTCTTGGAAACGGTTTCAATTTTATTACGGCTTATACAAACTATTGAGGTATTACATGCATATAGCTGGATTACCAGGAATATAATTACATTCACCATACGATTTAATAACAGACCGTATCTAAATCATTGTGTTTTATTATCATAACTTCCTGGTTTAGGGTGTGGAGAAGGGGGGGGGGGGGGGGGGGGATGCTTTGTGTTGCCCTGGGCGC
>JARFOD010150975.1:0-12496 GCA_031763545.1 Mopalia muscosa | reverse complement strand
ATAGAACACAACGTTTCGATACATATGCCTGTATCTTCATCAGGTGTCAAATTGACTAAAGAAAAATAGGAGAGGTAAAAGGGGGCTTCATTTATGTGACTGTGTGTTATTAAGCATACAACTAAGTTTGGGGGCAACTGCCAAAGCCCAGAGGAATCGTTCTCAAAAACATACACAAGTTAGACAGCTTTCCCAAAGACTGTGAAGCATAGAGACTCCCAAAGAGCACTTAAAGTAAGACGGCAAGCATGGCATTTCAACATCGACAAAAAAACTTCACAATTTTGGGCACTATTTTGTCTTTACCCTTTTATACTTTTCATGAGATATAAAGAACAGGCTGTTAAACAAAAAGTAAACAGCTAGATTGTGCAAAGAAACACCCATTTAGAGACAAACACAACTCTCTTACTTTACCTAGCAATAGACAGGAGAAGATTTCTGTTGAAGGAATGTACTCTGGTTTGCAATCAGGCCAATGCAGACTTAGTTTTTTCACATCCCACTTAACATTAGATGAATATTCTTGAATAATAATTCACTTTTATTCCTAGTTTTGAAAAAATTGTGAACGTTAATTTACTGAAATTATAACTCAATTTTTTTCCAAGTAAAACACAAAATGCTCCTACTGATGATAAAAGGAAATGCTCATTCCTGTAACCAGTGGAAAGACATAACAAATGTGGGTACTAAATAAAAGGGAGTTCTTGACATACAACAAACCTTTTATAGAGAAACCATCCTTAAGTATAAGCTGAAGTCTTTGAGTTGTCTCCCTTGATGCTGAGAAGTAGAGCTCTTCACAATGACATGGGTCTGAGAGTCCAGCCACGGACAACCAGAAATCTGTGTCAGCTTTACGACTTAGGCAAGCCTGTCAATTCGACACAAATTATTATAAAATCTAATCTACATTCCATTATTATGGAATGCCTGGTGAATCAATAAAAAGCTTAATTTGTTTTTATGTTATGCAAATATACAAATAATCTACAAATACAAGAATATAAAAAAAAATAATATATAAAAAAATAATACAATTGAATTGTGACTCAAAAATTGGTCAAAAGCAGGTGTCAGTTGACCTTTCTGGAAGCTTGTCAATATAAACCACCTGGACCTTATAATGATGAATTGACAAGAACTTCCAAACAGAGATGAGGACAGGTTACCACATACATATAGAATTTAACAGCAAGGTAATGATATAACTGGTGTAAATATATATTAATACTATGTCACACTGAATTGTGATGGAAAGATGGTGAATTTTAAACCTCAGAGGCAGACCTGTATGCAAATTTATATCACACTTATAATATTTAGGCATCGAGACAATTTGCAAATCTCCCTGAAAGTCAGTATGGTTTACTGCATTGACAATTGATGACCTCCTTGCTTTTAATGTGTCTGAGTCTAAAGAGACTTAATTATATCCCTTAATTTTTAAGAAGTAGTAATACACTTTTTCAAACTCTTCCTCAAATTAATCAGTTTTAAAGCGATACTCTGGGCTGCAATAAAATGCTTATAGGTAAAACGGGCATCATTTCCTGTGTTCAATTATGCTCTGTAATTTTCTAATCGAGCAATATCAATTTTCTAATTGGAACTTTAACAATGGGTAATGCACAAACTACAGTCAAAACTATCCATGCCGCCATGCCTAGGTATTCTTAGCATTAAACACAAATATTGACCAATCAAATAACTTTCTTTTCAAAATAGGTGCCTAAGTCACGAAACCTGTAGAGTTGACTGTTTAAACCTTTGACATTTGACCGACATAGGTCATTGGTTCACACATGTTATAAACCTGTAACACAAAAGAGTGCTAGTTGCGTGACGTCATGGACAGGGTTGGCCACGCTCAAAATGTCAACTGCCAGTGGTCATAGAATATGAAAGGTATATATCTGTAATCCTCAGGTTATTTTATAATAATGAAGAAATGATAAGTCGATGCCATATTTAAGTTTATTTAATGGTAACCTTTCAAGGGATATAGGAGTTATTGCAGTCAGAGTATCGCTTTAAAGAACTTTTAGGAAAGAATCCTCCATTAAAAGAGAATAATAACAAATTTGACCAAAGATTGATCTTTTCTTGACAGTTTTATGGCATTTCTAGCAGAGCTGTACTATTCTGGTCAAACTTGATTGATTTAACGCAAGGTCTCTTTACTCACATTATTCTAAATTTCAGTTGAATGAAAAGCAAACATCTATAATTTTTGCCTTACAAAGCTTAACAGAAGCAATTTGAGCAAAATTTATTTGCCACTCTTTTGAAAAGCAAGCATCTATAAGTTTTGCCTTACAAAGCTTAACAGAAGCAATTTGAGCAAAATTTATTTGCCACTCTTTTGAAAGCTGAAGATATATTATACACCACCTTTGTAATCATAGTAACTTCATAGTTTTCCTTGAGCTGTTTGTCTTTCCTCATACTATGTTTAAATTCCTCTGTGATCTTGTAGAACATGGCGGCATCTTGAGTATGGTCGTACGGCTCCACCAGGCTTCTAGCATGAGCTGGATGACAAGTGTTATAGGAGTTACTACTGGACTATCATGGAGGAGGTCTTTATAAAGTAAATTCAGACATGTATAGCAAGAACTTAATTAATCAATAAAATGTTTGTACTTGATTTGTTTATTTAGTTGGCATACTCTATTTCAATCATTAGACAGTGTGTCATGACAATGGATGAAGGAAACCATTCTGCCAGAAAACAACGACAAAAAAGTACAATCACAAGAGGCAAAAATAAATAAAGGAAAACTACTAAAAAACAAAAACCTCTCGGATAATATTGGTTTAATTGTTACACCTTTTCTTATGAAGACACTCAAAGTATATTTTCTTTCCAATTTTTTAACTATTTCAGGTGAAATTTGATAGCTCTTCATATTACATACAGTACAGGTGACATTTGGATACGGTTCATACACTGATAAAAATAAATAAATTGTAAAATGAGTAAGCTTATGAAAGTTGTATTCTTCTTATATGTTAATTTATCAGGTAAAAGGATGAACAGACAGGCACACCTATGTCAATCACTGGTAATCACTCCAAACATACTGCCCTTAGTATAAAGCCTCTCTGAATATAATCCAAACATACTGCCCTTAGTATAAAGCCAGTCTGAATATAATCCAAACATACTGCCCTTAGTATAAAGCCAGTCTGAATATTAATACACTGAGGATCATGAAATTGGCCTACACAAAACAAAATAAATAAATATGCCCATTAATTAGTTATGATTAAATACTACTTGAATTAAAATTCTGGAAGATGTCAAAAGCTAACTGTTAGTTAAATATGTACCATCAGAGACGATATCTGGACTCGCTGGCGGGTCATTATTTGGGGTGGGGTAACTCAGTTTGTAACGCCTCATCATGTCTATCATCTTCACTCTTCTCTCCAGGTCTCTCATAACAATAGCTGTGTCTAAATCCTCCTTATCATCTATAACCACTGGAGAATCTGAAATGTATTCACAAAACTCTTAATCCCCAACCATGAGATGTACAGTAAGCAGTTTGGGTGACTTATAATTTGTCGTACCTACATGTAAGGGCATCCATTGTAACCAAATGTCTTTTGACACCATTGCCAGGTGAAGAAAATACATAGTATGCTCCAATCCACAATAAAACAGTCTCAGTTAAGGGACGTTAAACACCAATCAAACAAACAAACAAACAGTTAAGGTATTAATGTTACAAAAGTTAATAAACAAGCACTAATATTTTTTGACTAAAAATATGTTCTTTTAACCTGAAGATATTTCAACAAATAAGAACATTTTCTATACATATTGAATTAAACACAATTCATAAAATTTTAGAAAACAACATACCTGCACACTTTTCGGGATATACGAATGACAAGACATCATTTCTACAGGACTCAACAAAGTTGTTATCTGTAATATAAAGTCAATTCAATCCTTTGTAGGCATGACATTTATATTTTGCTCATATTTATCTACATTTATGAAGGGAGTATTAAACAGTTTCAGGTTCATTGATTACAGAACATATAATAATACTTACCTAAAGTGTTATGCTCTCTCAGGAGCTGTCTATTCTGGAGGCTTAGTTCATTGATCACAGAACATGTAATAATACCTACCTAAATTGTTGTGCTCTCTCAGGAGCCGTCTATTCTGGAGGCTTAGTTCATTGATTACAGAACATATACTAATACCTACCTAAAGTGTTATGCTCTCTCAGGAGCTGTCTATTCTGGAGGCTTAGTTCATTGATTACAGAACATGTAATAATACCTACCTAAATTGTTATGCTCTCTCAGGAGCTGTCTATTCTGGAGGCTTAGTTCAATGATTACAGAACATGTAATAATACCTACCTAAAGTGTTATGCTCTCTCAGGAGCTGTCTATTCTGGAGGCTTAGTTCATTGATTACAGAACATATAATAATACCTACCTAAATTGTTCTGCTCTCTCAGGAGCTGTCTATTCTGGAGGCTTATTTCATTGATTACAGAACATATAATAATACCTACCTAAAGTGTTATGCTCTCTCAGGAGCTGTCTATTCTGGAGGCTTAGTTCATTGATCACAGAACATATAATAATACCTACCTAAATTGTTATGCTCTCTCAGGAGTTGTCTATTCTGGAGGCTTAGTTCATTGATTACAGAACTCTGAGACTGAGTCTGAAAAAAAAATGCGTAAAGCATTAAAGGGAGAAATTAGAATATTTGGTTTTTGTTTATATGACAGCAGTGCTCTCCAACAGTTAATGAAACTACACTGGATGTCACGGAGAACAAACAACAATAATACTTGGCAGCAAAAAGGCTTCCCTGTTCCACCAATGAAAGGCAATGCATTCCTTCCGACAAGACAGGACAATGGGTGAAGGAAACCATCCTGAATGTCACTGAGAATAAACAATGACAAGACATGACAATGGGTGAAGGAAACCATCCTGAATGTCGCTGAGAACAAACAATGACAAGACAGGACAATGAGCGAAGGAAACCATCCTGAAAGTCACTGAGAATAAACCATGACAAGACATGACAATGGGAGAAGGAAACCATCCTGAATGTCACTGAGAATAAACAATGACAAGACAGGACAATGGGTGAAGGAAACCATCCTGAATGTCACTGAGAACAAACAAATACAAGACAGAACAATGGGTGAAGTAAACCCTCCTGAATGTCACTGAGAACAAATAATGACAAGACAGGACAATGGGTGAAGGAAACCATTCTGAATTTCACCAAGAACAAACGATGACAAGACAGGACAATGGGTGAAAAACCATCCAAATTGTCACCGTAAAACCAACAATGATAAGACAGGACAATGGGTGAAGGAAACCATCCTGAAAGTCACTGAGAATAAACAAATACAAGACAGGGCAATGGGTGAAGGAAACCATCCTGAAAGTCACTGAGAATAAACAATGACAAGACAGGACAATGGGTGAAGGAAACCATTCTGAAAGTCACTGAGAATAAACAATGACAAGGCAGGACAATGGGGGAAGGAAACCATCCTTAACGTCACCGAAAACAAACAAGGACAAGAGAGGATCAATGGGTGAAGGAAACCATCCTGAATGTCACCAAGAACAAACGATGACAAGACAGGACAATGGGTGAAGAAAACCATCCTGAATGTCACCGAGAACAAACAATGACAAGACAGGACAATGGGGGAAGGAAACCATCCTTAATGTCACTGAGAATAAACAATGACAAGACAGGACAATGGTTGAAGGAAACCATCCTGAATGTCACCGAGAACAAACGAAGACAAGATAGGACAAAGGGTGAAGGAAACCATCCTTAATGTCATCGAGAATAAACAATGACAAGACAGGACAATGGTTGAAGGAAACCATCCTGAATGTCACCAAGAACAAACGATGACAAGATAGGACAAAGGGTGAAGGAAACCATCCTTAATGTCACTGAGAATAAACAATGACAAGACAGGACAATGGGGGAAGGAAACCATCCTGAATGTCACCGAGAATAAACAATGACAAGACAGGACAATGGGGGAAGGAAACCATCCTGAATGTCACCGAGAACAAACGATGACAAGATAGGACAAAGGGTGAAGGAAACCATCCTTAATGTCATCGAGAACAAACGATGACAAGACAGGACAATGGTTGAAGAAAGCCATCCTTAATGTCACTGTTTGTTTGTTTGTTTGTTTGTTTGATTGGGGTTTAACGTTGGTGAAAACTTTTCTTAATGGCTTGCTGAGAAAAAAGGGTATAGTTGAAGTCATAAATTAGGTATGCTTAGTTTCTCTCCCACCAGAAAATTTACATTTTTAAAGCCACAATCTGTTAGCTTGTTTGTTTGATTCGGGTTTAATATTGTACTCAAAAGAGTATTTAACTTATATAACGACGGAATGTCCACATTACTCTGCAGGAGTAAACCTCCTAAAAACCACCCTCGCGTGTGCCGGACAGGGCAATGGGTGAAGAAAACCATCCAGGTTGTCACTGAGAACCAAGAATGACAAGACAGGGCAATGGGTTAAAGTAACCACTAGACTAAATGTGACTTAAGACGAATAGTGATAAGATATCTCAAGACATAACCAAAACAACAAGATGTAAAATAGGGTAATTGTCTCTTACCAATTTCTGCAGGTTAATAATCTCTTGTTTAAGTCTCATGTAAAATGTCACTTGAGCCTGATAAGCCTCTAAACTCTTCTCTTTACTGGAAATGAACCAGACATTGAATTTAACTGAATAGTGGGATTACGCTATTACAAGTAGAGTTAAAATCCAATATTATCCTTTAACCTTACAGCAAAACCACCAAAATAGGCAGCTAAGATAATACCATTCCATACATAGATTTGCTTTTGAAATTTCATATATTACAACAGATAACAATTCTCTACAGCGAAGCGCAAATAGCAAGTCAACAAGCTGTTTAAATTTGAATATCACTAAACCATTATTTTTTAATTATTTGGAAAACAATAAAATTGATACAAACCAATTTTTCATTTCTTTTTCCATTGCTTTCAAACTGTTAGTGAGTTCTCTATCTTGGGGTAACACAGCATCTGAAAGGCCAACAACACATAACAGTAAGACATGACGACTGATATGGATGTACAACTTCTGGATATAATTCGGTAGCAACGTTTCGATCTCGATGCTAAGACCGTTATCAAGCAATGGTTACAATCTCAACAAATATACTTTAAATAATAAAAGAACATTCTATAACTTGATTAAATAATTAATCTGTTATTTAATTTTAACACAATTAAAAACATTTATGTACATGTATGTGAAATGTGCACTTTTCATGCAATTTATATACCATGCCATAGAATCAATCCGTATCCCATGTCATAAAATCAATCAGTATCCTGTGTCATAGAATCAATCTGTATCCCATGTAATAGAATCAAACTGTATACCATATCATAGAATCAATCTGTATCCCATGTAATAGAATCAAACTGTATACCATATCATAGAATCAATCTGTATCCCATGTCATAGAATCAATCTGTATCACATGTCATAGAATCAATCCGTATCCCATGTCATAGAATAAATCTGTATCCCATGTCATAGAATCAATCTGTATCCCATGTAATAGAATCAATCTTTATCCCATTTTATAGAATCAATCCATATCCCATGTCATAGAATCAATCTTTATCCCATATCATAGAATCAATCTGTATCCCATGTCATAGAATCAATCAATATCCCATGTCATAGAATCAATCTGTATCCCATGTCATAGAATCAATCTTTATCCAATATCATAGAATCAATCTGTATCCCATGTCATAGAATAAATCTGTATCCCATGTCATAGAATAAATCTGTATCCCATGTCATAGAATCAATCTGTGTCCCATGACATAGAATGAATCTGTATCCCATGTCATAGAATAAATCTGTATCCCATATCATAGAATCAATCCGTATCCCATGTCATAGAATCAATCTGTATCCCATGTCATAGAATCAATGCGTATCCTATGTCATAGAATCAATCGGTATCCCATGTCATAGAATCAATATGTATCCCATGTCATAGAATCAATCCGTATCCCATGTCATAGAATTAATCTGTAAACAGATACTAAACATTCATTAGAATATTAAGGATACATGTATTATTAATGGCTTAAACAGCTGAATGATGCAGAATTAGATTGATTGTTTGATTGGGGTTAAACACTTAACTTCAGGTTTACACGGCAGTATGCCAGTGTAATGGGTGAACCACCTCGACACCACAGGCAACAAACAGAACAGGACAAATACAGGACAATCACAGCCCATAACACAAAGACATGACAAAACCTGCCACTTCATGTTGCCCCCTTAGCTCTGGGAGCAACAGGAAGCTCCCTCTTAAGTTCACAACTCTCTGCTGTAGAAATAGAAGTGTAAGGTTGTAAATGTTGTTAGTCCTACCTGAGAAGCCTGGTATATAACACATCAGGGTGCAGTTTGTGAACTGCTCAGCTAATTCACTGTGAAAAAATAAAATATCAAGAATATCAATCAGTATTGTTATATTTCATGTCAAATTGTTTTGTTCCAATTGGTTGGAAACATGTTGTATGTTATAAAACAAAACCTGAACTTGCCGTGTAACAATAGTAATGTTGCACCCTAGGATAGAGTATAACACAAGATTTATTTTTGTCTCATCAAAGTTATTTTCCCCTTTGCTAACGTGAAAATGTACTTTAGACTGACAGAAGTGGAACCCGTCACATAAAAACATTCTATAGTACAGCAAACTATGGCTAACCTGTTTAATACAGTGTTAGAATGTTTATCTGGCTAATGTTTACTATTGATAAAATCATTTCCCCAAAATACTGGATGAAATCAGTCAGTACTACAACTGCATGTTTGTGAACTGAAAATTATGGTTCTCAGCTCTTTATGATTGACATTCAACTGAGGACTTTACACTTGGGCTTACACAACATTAAATGTTTGTTTGTTTGTGTGATTGGTATTTAACGTCGACTCAAGGGTATTTCACTAATATGACGACGGATTGTCCATTTCACACTGTACACGGCCTTATTACAGTGGAAAACCGAGCGGAAACCTCGTAAAAACCTCCCCTGCGATTGCCGGAGCCACATCTGACTCGCTCATATACCTGATGGTCGAAAGGCGGACTCGAACCAGTGAACAGTAAATTGACGCATGTTCAGTTCAGGAAGCGCACTCGCTACTACTGAGCCACGGCCGCAGGTGCTAACTTATAGAAGTAATACAGTATATTGATAAGTGTTTTGCTCAGTACGAAAATGAATCTTTTACTAATGCTAATTCTAGACAGTTTTAAAATCCTTTAATCATCAGTACTACCAATGGCTGCAGGGCGCTACCACAATGTGAAGTGTTATATTTATATATGCTCTGAACCATGACAAACAGAAAATAGAGAATTGATCGTTTTAATCTTTGGATTTAGCCAACATAACTATTTTCTGAACTACAATACATGTATAGTCTGTCCACATCAAAGATTAATAGTGTCATAAAGAACAACAAATTAGCTTTTTGACAAGTAAACTCAGAGCTACAATACATGTATAGTCTGTCCACATCAAAGTTGCCTGCCTTTTTTTTAATAATTTTTGCTACATGTAACTGATAACAACGACAACAAAACCCATAATAGCAGGACTCCAACCATGTTCCAATGTCACAACCTCGTGGTGATTAATAGTGCCATAAAGAACAAATTAGCTTTATGACAAGTTAATTCAGAATGAGTTTTCTGTCCTCCCTCTTGACACTATCTTACCACTTACCAGTTTTCGTTTAGCGGCAGGTTTTCTCTCCACCCTCTTCACACTATCACCCCCAAAGAAATCACTTGCACTGACCGGAGTTCTTTTTGCCTGATCATCGCTTTTTTTCTTAGCCCCAAACCCCGTTTTTGTGGCAGAGGTTTCGGTCATGAAGGCTTTGAGTGGAGATTGGCGCTTTTTTTTTGAGCTTTCGTCATCTGCAGAAAAAAAATCATTTCAAATAATTATACAACAATAATCCACTTAAACATTGGGGTGTCATTCATTTTAAACATTGAATCCTCAGAAGATAGATCTAAGGAAACATTGTATTTTTTTTTAAATAAAATTAGTAAATTGGCATTTAATGACATTGTCAAGGGTATTTCCCTTATATGACAACGGATTGTCCACTTCACACTGTTCCTTGCTTAACTACAGTGTAAAAACGTGATGAAACCTCGTAAAAAACGCCCCCTGCAATTGTTAGAGCCACATTGCAAGACTCACTCATATACCTGATGGTCAACAAATGGACCTGATTCCGTAAAATTAAATAGGAGTAGCAGGTGCAGAAGCTTGTATGCATGGACTTTAGGGGTCAGCCCCTTCCTCTGCAAAATAAGTCTGGGCCTGTCTAACAATAGATTGTCCAATACACAGTTTTGCTTAAATCAGTGTAAAACAAGAGATTGATTGATTGGTGTTTTACTCCGTGCTTTACAGTATTTCACTTGTAGGACGGCAGTGTATTCCAACAATATTTGACACCAGCACAACCAAGATGTGAAGCATTTCAATAATGTTGAAGTGTTAGTTTTCCACCTGTGCTATAAAGTAGACAACATTGCTCTCCAAACAAACTGCCCTTAGCCAGAGGGTGTAAAACTTGATGGGGAACCTTTTCAAAACCAACCCCCCAACTGAAGGATTCACATTGTCTGAGCCCTAATATGATGGAAAATCAGGAGGAAACCTCATAAAAACCACCCCCAGGATTGCCGAAGCCACAATGTGTGACTCACTCATATACCTGTGGGTCAACTTAGGATTAGTAAGTGGACTCTCTAAACATAAAGACAGGGCCATGCATGGGTTAATACTTTTAGTGTAAATCATAGAATATAGTACACACCTGAATCAACTATGCACACAGGTTGATATTCAGAACTTTTCCGCTTGGATTTTTTGGGTAATGGTTCTTCTTCTGAATCTGAAAAATACAATGTTTGTTTGTTTGTTTTATTGGGCTTTAACGTCGTACTCAAGGGTATTTCACTTATATGACGACGGATTGTCCACTTCACACTGGAAAACCGAGAGGAAACCTCATTAAAACCACCCACCCATTTGCCGGAGCTACAACATGTGACTCGCTCATATACCTGATGTTCGACAGGCAGGATCGATCCCGTGAACAGTAATTCGAAGCAGGTTCAGTTAAAGAAGCTCGCACACTACCACTATGCCACAGCCGCAGGCGAAAAATACAATGTAGTTTATTTTTTATTGATTTATTGTTTAATTGATTAACACGGTGCTCAAGATTATTTTACTTATTTTGATGGTTTGTTTTTTGATGGAGACGATTGATTGATTGACTGATAGGTGTTTTACGCCGTGCTTAAGGGTATTTCACTAAATGAGGGTGGTGTATTCCAACAATAATTGATTTTTAAAGTGCATAAATGTGCAGTTATGAAAAATAAAGCGAAATTGCATTTGTACTACAAACTTCATTGATGACTAGATTGACAAAATTTGTCAGCAAAATGAAAAATTTAGATGAACACTGCAAACTTCCTCAACGGATTGTCCACTCCCCACTGTTCCTTGCCAAATGACATAAAAAAGTACTTAATAACCATCTGGCGATCACCACTGGAAAATCATGCGACCCAAGGTCCTATGTCTGCTGAGAAATTTTTAAAACGTCAGAGATAAACGTAATGGCTGTATGTAAAAACTGGTGAGAAATTTTTAACCTGAAAATTAGTGGTCGTGAGAAATTTAACATTTTTTCCAGCGATGCTGGCGATTTGCTGGAGCCACATTGTGAGACTCACTCATATACCTGACAGCGACCTTGATCCCATGAACAGTACATCAAAGTAGGATTAGTAAGCACTAGGGCTGTCACGATTCGACCTTTCTTCGGTTCGGTTCTCGGTTATTTTTTTCAGTTCTCAATTCTTCGGTTCGGTTCAGTGATCCATAATAGCAGTCAATAGATATGCATCAGAAGGCCTATACATCATATGTGATATTAGACCGAAAGGTGTTGTGTCAGTGATTGGTGGCAATACCCGGTTCTAAAGTAGTCAAAATACAGGTTCCCAGTGCTTCAAGTGTTCTTTCAACTAACTAAAATTTGAACAAAAAACAGTAAAAGTTTTTTAAATAGTTTTTCCTCTTACTGCGCTGCCGTCTGACCTAAAAAAAAACACTAAATGCCCCGTTTACCAAATTCAACTCTCAGCATATGGGTTGTATAAATAGAAGCCACGCATTAATGTTATAACACCCTTTCTGCGGCAAGCACCACAGCTGAGCTCGTGGGAAGAGTTTGCAGTTTTAATATTTTAAGATTTCTTGAAACCCATTTTGAATGTTGAAATAAAAGTTTTATTAAATATTTTCTGATATATAATAAAAAACACTGTGAC
>JARFOD010150964.1:0-12497 GCA_031763545.1 Mopalia muscosa | reverse complement strand
TAAGAGGCGAGAAAAGAGGTTGCTTTCTGTTGCCCTGGTGTTCTCAGAGCTAAAGGGTAACGGGAAGCAGATTTGTTGGTGATGTTCTATATTTGTGTCCGTCGTCGTATAAGTGAAATACCCTTGAGTATGACGTTAAACACCAATCAAACAAACAAACATTAAAATCCTTATGAATGTGATATTTCATTGTTCACAATCAACAGTCAAGAATGAAAATATTAAGAATGGTTGATGACGAATATAACATAATTTAATTGAAAGCAAAGCTACTTGGTATTTTGTTTTGTTTACGGTAATTTGTGGTGGAGCATCGGGCACCCGATTTTACCCTTTGTTATGCACTAGGGGTAGTGCTTTCTGTAAATCACTTTAAAGTACTATAATGAACTTCCCTCAGCCAGAGGGGGATATTCTAGCTTAAGACACACTTTTAGAAACATTTTAAACTTGTCCCATCATGGTGATCATGATCTGAAGTGTTTGGAGTATTTAGGGTTATTTCAGGTAAGACAATCACAGTTATGATATGATAAATAGGTTTGCTTCTTATTGTTGGCCCCTGGGCAACCAGAAGTTCCGCCTCCCTCCCAACTGTCATCACCCCTCAAGGGCGCATCATAATACTCATACCATGTACAGTAGTACTACAGGGATCTCTTTCACGGGTTCAATCACATACCTGTATAGTTCGAATCCAGGTGCAGCCAAGCAAAATTCTTTTTTCCTTACATTAACAATATATGTTCTGTTAGTGTTAGTTGATCAGACGGTATACCTTAACACAGAGGTGTGTGTTAACAGTACATACATATGTGTAACACAATGACATTTATGAATACATCCCCCCAAAAAACTTGTCCGGTTTCTCGGTTCTGTTGATTTATTTTTACCCTTAGGCTGAAGGTTGATATTAATAGACCCTTTTGTTTGCACCACTATCTCATCACTGTAGGTATTAGAGAGCTGTTACCTGGATTGTTAAGATACACCGTTCTGATTTGTTTAAGAAGAATTTAATAGTTAAGGATGGAGAAGTCAAGGTCTTTAATCCAGCCACTAACTTACTTCTGTTTTATTATCAATACTTCATGTCCAGGCCCTCTGGCTAAGGCCAGTTTGTTTGAAAAGTAGCAATGCTGTTTTTACTTAGGTTATGCTTGTGTCAATTATTGATGGAATAGTTTATAAAATGTTTAAAGAATAGAATGAGTTTAAAGCATAAGTGTATTTTGTAATTGCATTCCATTATTATGTTTCCAATTAAAGTTTTTCAAAAAAATTTGTTTTGGGCTAGGACATGAAAATTATAACCAATTAATCATCATACACTGATTTTGATTTCTAAAGCAATTCTGTTTGAAATGTTCTGGAATATTTTGCCGTTTTCAGTTTTCACTTTAGCTGTGAGCACTTTTTATGCTCTGTTTATGGCTTTTGTTTGGAAAATGTGTGGGTGGGCTCAAAAGTCAGATATTTGTGTGAAATTGTGTAAAAAATGTGGTGCTATTTCTAATTAGAAAATTTACCAAAACTGATTCATTAAATATGATGGCATATTTCTGAACACACCTAGCCTAATGTAATCAGAAATCAGTGATTAACAAAAATGAATTAATTTAAACTTCATATTAATTTATTATTTGAATTTTGTATTGTATTGAAGTGAATATTTTTCAATTATTTTGTCCATTACGCTTGTCTGACTCCATTAATTTACTCCCCTCAGAGGTTAATTAGATTTTTTCACACCACAGGGGTATTCATTTTACCTACTTACTTACCTAAGTACAGTAATTAGGAGCTAAGTAACTCTCCAAATACACGTTTTAAGCTATCTATTGTAGGCTAAGTGATTACTGGACTACCATGAACACTCTAATTTTTCAGGCATTGTTTAATTCCGTTGCTGTGGGTGAAAAAGTTAACACCTCAAGTTAACTGCAAAATTATATATTCTACAATCTACTATTAGGATTGATTAGTGTTTTATGCCATGCTCAAGGATTATGATATTTCACTAATACATGTACGATGGAGGTGTATTTCAACTATTATCAACTGGAAAATATGACGTTAATTTGGGCTTGAATTAGTTTGGGTGCCCATACGTTTTCTGTAACTAAAATGGCTCTGGATAATTTTCTGACTAAGACTACACTCCAAACAAACTGTCCTTAGCCAGAGGGCTTACGACTTCCAAATTTTTTAATGTACAACAAACAAGAGTATTAAAACACCATCGAGACTAGACCAAAACTAATTACTCTATACAAGGAAAGTTAATGTTTCTCCACATCTAACAGCAGAATTTGCAATGACACATTTATAGATAATCATTTAAATGGGGGAAAATTGCCTTTAAAACTTCTTATTTTGTAAACTTATAACAGTAAGATATGCAATTATAAGTTTAAAAAAACTATTAAGACTTATTTATTGTATGAAGATATATAAAAAAAATGTTGGATGAAGATTATTACGATGTTTACATGTACTAGCATAATGAAGGCATAGCTGTTTACGATACGTATGGCTGCTGGGTACATATATGTGTAATTAACCTCTTATTTATACAATTATGAAAAAAAGTATGACACCAGTGTTAATGTGCCTTGCGGGGAAGGTGTTAGAGAAAACACAATTTTCTGACTTCACTGTGTTAAACAGCATTGATTACATCATACCCCTAATAACACATGTACTTGCACTGATCTTGCAGCCCCCGCCCCCTCGAGATAACATATACTTTGTCTTTAAGTCAGTCACCTATCCGTTAAAAAAATGTCGTAGTTAACTTTATACTATGCTTAGTGCATGGCAGTTATTTAACATCTGCAGTGTAATACAGCATACAGTGTCTGCCATGTTAAATAATGAGATGAGATACATGTATATGTCATTCTTTGATCACCAAGCAGAAGCCAAGGTTCGTGTAAAACTCAGTTCTTCTGATTATTTGACATTCACTTAGTCTTTTTCTTAAATTTGTTTTTCGTAAAAATGTATAAGGATAATTAAGGTGTAGGTGTTGCAATCACTCACCAGGGGATAATCCCCCCCCCCCCCCCCCCTTCTTACATACATGTAGGTATTCTGCATGTTGATTACAAGACTTCGGTGTACATGACTAAGGGCCCTGCTTACATCTCAAATAATTTAATTCTTTTAACAGGAATTGGAAGCGGGGTATTAATAAAAGTACAAATAACTAGTACTGAATAATCCTTAAAATTCTGAAAATTTCAAGTTGGCCTTTTCTTTTTAGAGCACCTTGTTTGAAGCACTACTGTCTTAACTAAGCACTGGAGGCAAATTAACTTTCCAACATTATGGAAATGCTTCACATCTTGGTTGTTCTAGTGTCAATTATTGTTGGAATACATGACCGTCATAAGTAGAATACCCTTAAACATGGCATAAAATAATATCAATAAAATCCATAATTCAATTTCCAATTACTTTCTTAAAGTTTAGGTTTGCTTTTTCTAATCACATGCTAGTGGAAAATATAAAAGATATAAATGATTGACATTTATCACACATAATGTTTTTGACAGATACTGTAAACTCTCATTAAAAAAATTGTGTTAGATAAAAAATAGTTATTTCCACTTTCTTCCTAAGCGTCTTAAAACATGTAAAACTGTAGATAATGTGGGTTGATAAATTCAAAAGGAGAATCTTGTATATACAATGTACATGTAGTTTTATAGAATATACAGAAACATTCAGTTTAAAAATTAAAAATAACGTTTTCATTCTGCAATAACCTGTTTCCCTTACCTGTTAATTTGAGCAAATAACCCAGACAGTGTGATAAAGAACAATTTATCCCTGTTCAGAATTGATTTTCTGCTTCGCTTCAGATACAAACGAGGCTCACTTTAAAAATCCCTCTAGTTTCAAGGCACATGGGATTAAGGTAAACTGAGGAAATCTCTGCAACATGTTTATCACCCAGCTCTGTACCTCCCTGAGTGTCACCCTATATATTGTCCACTGGTGTCTGTTTTAAAACATCTTAACAAAGTATAGTTTGTAAGACTGAAATTTCCCCCCACATGGGTCGATGGATGCCCTTAGTTTAAGACCTGTCTAGGATCTGTCAAGGTGCTCAGATATACACAGCCTGTTAACACAGAGTGACAATGCTTCTTGGCTAACACATGGACTGACTCATGTTTAGACCAGCCCACTCTATACATTAGGGGTGACAGGTAGGCATTTAACAGGAGCTATTGTTAATGTTAGGTGAACTGTATTCACCTGACCAGGTATTGATGTTTGTTTGTTTGATTGGTGTTTAACGTCGTACTCAAGGGTATTTCACTTATATGACGTAGGACAAAAATACAGAACATCACAAACAAATCTGCTTTCCGTTACCCTTTAGTTCTGCGAACACCAGGGCAACAAAAAGCAACCTCTTTTCTCGCCTCTTACGATTGACTGAGGAAGCCGAGGGAGTACTCTGCAGGGCCATGGCCCACCCGCTCCTTCCCGGGGCACTCAGACAGAAATTTAAAAACTACTTCTTTAAATTAAAAATAATAAGTATTGAATGAAAATCTTGAAGTGAAAATTAAAAAATTAAAAAATAAATAAACCCAGAGGTTACAAGTTTGTTATTTGTTAAATATTAAAAGAAAAGATATATATGACATTGATTAATTGGTGTTTTATAACTTACTTAAAGGTATTTCACTTATATTAACGATAATCTACTCACAATAGTTACAACTCAAATTAACACTGCCATAACATGTACACTCATTTGTTCTGTTGAAAAATTAATCATCCTCCATTGTTAAATGAAAGTGAGAACAGCAGAACTATATGGAAGCATACTGCCCTCAGCCAGAGGACATGCGACACATGCACAGGACATCAAACTTACATATACCTGAGCAGATCCTATTTCTGGGTAACCCTTTTTTGATTACAGAACCCGTTTTGATATTCATATACCTGTATTGCAATCAGGTGTAGATTTTTCCCACCTTACAACAATACATATACCTGTCTGTCAACCACAACAATGTGTTCTATCAGAAAAAAGGAAGTGGTTATGAAGACATAATAGCCTTGTCATTTCTACCTGACATTAAAATCTTATAGTCTTATCAAGGCTTCAGTGCAAATGATTAATCTGTGTTTAACACCATGCACGCTTAAGGGTATTTCACTTATATGATGGACCCCGTGAGCGAGCGGGTGGGCCATGGCCCTGCAGAATACTCCCTCGGCTTCCTCTGTCGATCGTAAGAGGCGAGAAAAGAGGTTGCTTTCTGTTGCCCTGCTGTTCGCAAAGCTAAAGGGTAACGGAAAACAGATTTGTGTGTAACTTTTTGTATTTGTGTCCGTCGTCATATAAGTGAAATACCCTTGAGTACGACCTTAAATACCAATCAAACAAACAAACAAATCCATGTACTGTTTATGGGTTGGAGTATGTCACCATCAGGTATATGAGTCACATGATGTGGCTGTTACAATCTTGGGGGGGACTCATATGAGGATTCCTCCCAGTTTTTTCACTTGATTAAGAAATGATGAGAAATGGACAATCCCTTGTCTTTAAAGTGAAATACTATTTAGTACTACGTTAAACCCCAATCAGACAAACAAACAAACAGAGTTAAAATCGGTTCTGTTCTCCGTTTGATCTGTTGCATCTTACAATTGTAAGATGTTGTCAATTGTTATCATTGTTTGTTCCTAGTGATTTACTGTGGCTCTGTCACCTATTGAACGTGTAAGTGAAATAAATTGCGGAGTAAAATACAGTGCGAGTTGTGTTTATTGCTACTTAGCTGAGATACCACCAAGACAAAGATATTGATTAAAAGTAAAAAAAAAAAAAAAAAAATTGATAGCTAACAATGGTTTAGCAAGAAATATTTATTGGAGTTGACAAAATTACTGAAACTGATCAGTAGCGTTTTAACAGGTTTCTAGTACAACATTATACATACTTTAGTCTCTATTAAATCATGATATTTACACAGGTGAATGGTATCAACACATGTTTATTTCATAAGGGTTTGTTGTGTTAAATTTCCACTTGTAGTCAATTTTTATGTTCATTCAATTGATTTGGCACATATGCATATGAATGAAATAACTGAACGTATCCATCTCGTTTTGCAATGAACAAGGCTGGGGGCTTAACGCGTTTTGCAATGAACGCAGGATGCAACTCGTTTTGTCAAGAAAAGAATTCAACATGTTGAGCGCGGCTCTATCGCTCGTTGTTCTGTGTCTTGATTTTTGTTAATTTGGGGTTTAATGCATTTTGGAATAGAGCTCTTCATATGGAGGTAAACCTTAATCCAATGTGAATGTTTTGCTTTAATATACAGATCTCGATTAGCTATCATCCCACAGGATCCATTCCTGTTCAGTGGGACAGTGCAGGACAATTTAGACCCCAAGGGAGACTACTCCGACCATGAATTGTGGAATGTGTTACACAAATGTCACCTAAAGGAAGTTGTTGAGAGTTTAGGTGGTTTAAGAGCTGATGTGGCTGAGAGGGGCAGACACTTCTCTGTGGGTCAGAAACAGCTTATGTGTCTTGCCAGAGCTCTGCTTAAAAGGGCAAGGGTAAGTTAGAGGCATGGTGAATTAATTTTGAAAGTCCACAAAATGAAGGATTAGTGTATTTTTACCTTTCACCTTCAAGTCTTTACACTGTTGCTTAGTGGTTAGCGAGTACGCTTACTAAAGCCTACTTCAATGTACTGTTTACAGGATCGAGTCCATCAGTCGACCATCCGGTATATGAGTAAGTCACAATGTGGCTCCAGCGATCACTGGGGGTGGGTTACGAGGTTGTAACAAGGCAAGGAACAGTGAAGTGGACAATCTGTCATCATATAACTGAAATACCCTTGAGTACAATGCTAAACCCCCAATTAAACAAACAAACAATCAATTCTTATGACGACAGGCATGCAGCCTTGGCTCAGTGGTTAGCATGTCAGACTACTGATCCTCCTGTTAGCTTGAGCTCCATAGTCTATCTCACTCAATGTAGTTTACTCCCAAGATTATGTTGGATAACAAAAATGATGTCTTTTGCATCATATTTTAGATTGTGCTGTTGTACATCAAGTTTCTTATAAAACCCATGCAATTAAAACAAGCCTGGCTTAAAATTATAACATCGAAATCTTGGATAAACTGTTGTATGAATTTATTATTGATATGAATAATATGAAAAATACTTCGAAGTTTAAATACCATTTCACTTCTCACTCGAGCTATGTTTATTGGTTTAAACGATTATTTATTCCCTGTTACACAAAGGCAAGGGATTTGCAAACAACCGGTTCCTGTGTCAATCCATCTCCCAAAATGACTCACAGACTATTCTCAGGATGTCTGGATGATAAATTAAATGGCACATAATTCATTTGATAAAACATCGCCTTCATATACATGAAATACCAATAGGTCTGACAGGCAACAGGTAAAAATTGTTTATGTCTCACCTTTTAACTGTTTTATTTTAAATTAAACAGGTACTGTGTATTGATGAGGCTACAGCCAGTGTAGATTTGGAAACGGATCGTTACATACAGGAGACAATACAAGAAGAATTCCGTGAAAACACAGTCATAACAATTGCGCATAGAATTAATACCATAATGAACTCGGATAGAGTCATGGTAATGGGCAACGGCAAAGTTCTAGAGTTTGCTCCCCCTGCTCAGCTGTTGGATAACCCTAAATCAGCTTTCTACCAACTTAGTCATGGCACATTCTAGAGTTTGCTCCCCCTGCTCAGTTGTTGGATAACCCTAAATCAGCTTTCTACCAGCTTATCCATGGTACATTCTAGAGTTTGCTCCCCCTGCTCAGCTGTTGGATAACCGTAAATCATCTTTCTATGCATTTTATGCCTTATGTTAAATTGTACATTAATAATGGCCATTGCATTTTTGACAAAATCGTTTAAATTTTTAAACTAATCATTATTTGAGGTTTCTATTGGTTTAAATTTTTAAACTGATCATTCTTTGATGCTTCAATTGGTTAAGCATTTCTTATTAAGGTCTAAAACCTTGTTGTTCTAGTCATCACATGGAAATTTTTTGACAATATCAATGCGGGTGGCTGGAGGGAGCTTCATGTTGCCCTGGTGCCCTAAAGGGGAACAGGAACCCGATATGTTTGTGGTGTCTGTATTGTCTCCTTTTGTGTCCTGTATTTGCCCCGTCCTGTCTTTCTTTGTTGCCAGTGGTGTTGAGGGTCGTTTCCATCACCCATTGGGCTGGAACATCGTCATATAAGTGAAATACCCTTGAGTATGACATTTAACCCCAATCAAACAAACAAAGAAAGACAATATCAACATGGATTGATTGAAATATTCAACTGAAACTCAACTGAGGTCCCTTTTAGTCTACTAGAATTCAGTATTTTATTGAAGTTCAAGTTTAATATGAATTTCAATAATGCAAAGGTTTGTTTAACAAATCAATTACTGATTTAGTAGAGGATCCAATTAGGTTAAAAATATTCAAGGTGGTGTCAAAGGGTAGTTCAATTTGAGTTTTCAAAAGATTTTAACTGAATAGCACTCAAAGAAAAAAAAAAGGAAAGTTTCCAATTGTGTGTTACAATTATGACCATTCTTAATGCAAAGGGGTCAAGAGATATACTTAATTTTCAAATCCATTTTGTCAAGTTTGTTATATTTTTAACAATTTTTAAGACATGAAAATTTGATTCAGTAGTATGTATAATTGGTAACAACATATCATAAAAAGAGATTTTTACACTGTATAAAACACAAAATCTTTAAACTGACTTCTGGTGTTGTAAATTGTAGCTCTACATGTACATGTATGTCTTGCTAAAGAAAAAATGTCACAAACTAATGGAATGCGATTTAGTGGCTGAATCTTCTTGTTGTGTGTTTGACTAAACCTGACAAATTTACGGAAGGAAAGTGTTAACCCCATCCCTCTTTGCCCAGGTCCCTGTATGAAATAAGAAGAAGCTAAAATACTTGTTACGGTATAAAACATACTACCTATGTTGATTGTTGATGAGTATTTAATATTTTTTGTGGAATTTGTTAATGAAAGAATAGTCTATGCTGCATGTATTGCTGTTAATCTTTATTTATGGTTGTAGTTAATCTGCCAAATGAATAATGTTAGTGCTAAATCCCGGCCTTTTTATTGTCATTAGTTCAATATACTAGTATATATATTTAATTCTATTTATTTTGGATTGTTTATATAAATTTACCATACTTGTTTTTGGCTTCAGTTGTTTCGATTAATTTATTACCTGCTCCCGTTTTGTCTTTTACTATTTATAATATCAGAAATATATACTATTTTATAGTATCTTGATGTACATGAATGTAATGTAATGATTTATAGACTTTCTAAAGTCCATGAAATGAGTACAGTTTGTTTACTATCCTTTATTACCATAATATTGTTGATTTGTAGTGTTTGCAACGATGAATTTTGTAACTTTCTTTACTGCAGCTATTACGTGTCATTTGGGTATACATTATGAATGATAGTTCTATCTAATGGATTTTGCACCCTACCACCAATAGTAATGTGCTTTGTGTGAATATATGTGAAGAGGACAGGACCGAGGCTGAGAGAAAGCTTTAATAAGAAGATAATCTGTAGGTTTTGGGATGATCACTGAGCTGACTTGCCATTGTATATGTGAAATGAAGTTCCATAAAAGTAATGAGTTCTTGGCATTCAGATAACAGCATTAATCTTACTAATGAGAGATATACTTCATATTCTAGAGTTATTATTTTTATAGTAGTTGTTCTACTGGTATCATTGTTGGTGTGCTGTGGCATATAATATTATCTTGTACATGTCATTTCTTGTATGTATAAATGAGTAATACATCTGTATTTAATTGTTGTTGTTGGTCAACCGTCCTATATTATCAATCATGGGGAATGAGGTTGCATCCTGTTCTTTTATAATGTTTTGTTTGCTGCCTGTGATGTCTGGGTGGTTTCTTCTTCTATTGGTCTGGTGGACCCGTGGCCATAGCTTAGTGGTTAGCGAGTGCGCTTACTAATCCTACTTCCATGTACTGTTCAAGTCCGTCTGAGTGGGCCGTCTTGTCTTTTTTTTTTTGTGTTGATAGTGATATTTAGGGTGGCTTCACTCATTAGGCTTTCACAGCATCTTGAGCGAAATAACCTTAAGTATAATTAAGTAAGGCATCAAACCACTAACTAGATGTCTAACAAAAATATGTTTGTAAAATCCCTTGTCGAGTTCCATAAGCCTCAATTATGGGAACAAGTGCCCATATAAACAATCTATGTGATGCAGCCTTTCATTAAAACTTCTTATCGTTGATCTCAATTGTAGGAGCATGTTTTTTAACTGGTTCTCTTTCAGAAAAGGAACAACATCTGATTGACTTTGTTCATGCAGTAGTATTAATTTAAATGTTGATGGTCCATGCAATACAAATTGTAGTATTTGCACCAGTCTGTTCCATGTACTGTACTTGTCTTGTATTTTATTGCATGCTGACAGTGACGTTGGTATTTATTCCTTCAACCATTGGTGGACGCTTGGACGGGGCTTCCTGTTGTCCTGGTGCTTTCTGGTTATGACATCACAATTGTTTTTGTCCTTCACCCATTGGATGGTGAATAGATGGAGCTTCCTGTTTTTTCAGGTGCTTGCTTGCTACATCAGGGTTGTTTTGTTTTTTTACCCATTGGTGGGCACTTAACTGAGTTTTCTGTTCCCTGGGGCCAGTTGCTTGAAAGACTATTAGTGAATTCAATTCAATTCATCTTGATTTACACTTTGGCCACAAAATAGAGCTCAAAATAATCATTTATACATACAATACTATACAGAGATTCATACATGCATAGTCTTACATTGGTCACCTGTTTTAAAATACGTTTTTTTATGTCTAAATCTGGGTAGATAGGTTAAGAAAAATAAATAGTAGTTCAGATTTTACTTTGATGGAAAATATAATTTTGGCTATATCATAGTTTTATGATTTGATAGTCATAACTATATCGGGTTAACATAAGGTACAACTAAACATTACTAAACATAGTGAGTCTTAGTCGCTAACACCAGATTAAATTCCTAATAGGGGAATAAAGATAGATCTTCACCTGGCAGGATGTCAGCTTAGAGAGAATTAAACTTAATAGCCATTTGAGCAACAGGCCAGTGGTGCTCTCAGAGATTAGGGGCAAAACAGAACTGATCTGTTTTTGGTGCATTTGTTTTTCATCTAATGATTACACCATTTTCCCTTCCATGTTGCCAGTAGTCACATCGAAGGCGATATCCCGCTCCCATTCGGCTGGCATTCTGTCATGAGGTTTCCCGCACACATTGTGCTGGCATTCTGTCATGAACTAAACATTAAGTTCTGTCCTCTCAGGAGTGTGTTTATCTAAATGTATGTTGTGCCATTCCAGAACAGTTTCTGTCCCCATGTTCAAGCCAGATTGAACTGTACTGAAGCATGATAATTTTAATAGACTGAAATTCACTTGGTCTTGTCAAGATATCAAATCTGCTTAAGTTTTTTCCATAAGTATGAAATTTCTTATCTAAATTACGTCTGTGTCACAACAGCTTTATGCATAAGTAAATCATATGTAACAAGTGTAATGAAGTCATCTGTGATACCATGATGCATTTGTGTTATAATAAAAATCACATATTTATAAGCAGGTAAAATAAATGTGTTTTGTCTTTATTTAGTGTCTTCTCTGGTAGAAGGCCAGATTCGGTTGCACAGTTGAGATTAGGATCTTGACAAAGATAAACATGGGAATGCGGATTGGTGTTTGTAATGATTAGTTGATGACATTTTGGTTTTCAGTTTTCTTGACATATATCTACAGGGGTTATTTATATGATTCAGAACAAATCTAAAAAAGTAATGATTGTTAAAACCTAGAGGTGTGTTTTTGTAGATGTTTCTTCAAAACCTGACCTCATTGTTGTCGTTTACTGAAAATGATTACTGAAAATGGAAAAGAAAACAAAGTGAGGGTATTAAGTGATTGGAGAACGCTAATTTTATTGTTGGGGCCATTTTTGTCATTTAATTGTCTTTCCACTGTCAACCAGAAATTTCAAGTCATTTTATGATTCAAATGTATGATTGTCTATAAAACTTCCCATGGTTTAATAATTGTCAATAGAAATAGTACAAGTACACCTACAAATAATGATTAAGAAATGGTTTTGATGGCACCACTTTCCTCACTAGTGTATACAGCAAACTACTGGGACTTGCTTGCTGTCCTATGAGGGAGTGGGTGGGCCATGGCCCTACAGAATACTCCCTCGGCTTCCTCAGTCGATCGTAAGAGGCGAGAAAAGAGGTTGCCCTGGTGTTCGCAGAGCAAAAGGGTATTGGGAAGCAGATTTGTATGTGATGTTCTGTATTTGTGTCCGTCGTCATATAAGTGAAATACCCTTGAGTACGACGTT
>JARFOD010150953.1:0-12499 GCA_031763545.1 Mopalia muscosa | reverse complement strand
TAATGAGGCAAATAAAAGTGTGAAGTGGACAATCCGTCACAATATGACTGAAATACTATTGAGTACGACATTAAACCCCAATCAAACAATCAAACAAAATTGGCCAATTCAACTATATTCCACTCATCCTGTCGCATACCTTATTTTCACGTGGAGCACTGTATTTCACCTCCATATATTGTTTGATTTTAGTTGCTTATCTCAATAACAGTTCGTTTCCTCAGTATGGTCTGTATTGGTAAACTCGACAACCAACGACAATGATGGAATTAATCAATACGGCATGCAAGTCACATTTCACACAAGTCATTGCATGCCTTACTACAGTGTACATTCGCTCTAGTTCTATCATCAACGGAAATTTATATTCCTTTCCATTCCAACAGTTGCGCCCGAGAAGCACAAAATAGCCTATACGGTTATGCTAAATTGGTACTCAACATACAGCCACAGCTAGGGCTTATACGGTGTACCCGGAAAGTCAATTGGATTGTTTGTTTTGTTTGATTGGGGCAAAACATCGTACTCAAAGGTTTTTAACTTATATGGCTACGAATTTTCCATTTCACACTGTTCTTTACTTAAAGTCGCTGGAAAACCGGGGGAAATCTCATAAAAAAAAGCCCCGCGATTCCTGGAGCTACACTTTAATACTGACACATGAACTTGATGATTGATTCTGACCCGTGGACGGTACATCGAAGTAGGATTAGTAGGCAGACACGCAAACCACTAAGCCACAGCCTCGGACCGAAAAACAAGTGGAGGAAAACGAGATTATCCCTGTCTTGTAGCTAACATGTTATAGCGAGTAGTTGAAGTTAAGATGACTTCCAACAGTTAATATTACGACCTTTTTCTTTTTTTCAGAAGTGCTTAGCCGTAAGCGCGGTTCAACTAGTTAAATGAACGTGGGTGCTAACTCGAGGGGTTCAACGACTTGCACGCCTCCACTCCTTCTTTTTTAACAGTTTACACAAACTTGAAAAAAATATTTAACTATACCATTATTTTAGAAATTAAATATTTAATTGGTCGCCTGTCCCAAGTCTACCGTGTCAATATCTGTGGGCTATAAATAAGCTAACAAAAGATAGGCACCAATAATTAAATTATTAAATAAAAAAAATACGCATATCAAAATTATTAAGTGACATTGGGGTAACTACAATGGGTTGCTTTCTTGGTTCACTATTTTAGTTTGTCCATAATAGTTTTTTTGACAGAAATGATGCGTATTGTTTTATGTAGAAACGGGTTAAACTGCCCTCAGATAATGAACTAGTGTTATGTATTCTTCTTTCACTACCATTAACGCCTATGTACCTGCTTTAATGACCATGCACGTATGACCTTGCTGGACGTTAATTAACCCCATATATACAAAAAAAAACCCCATCTATTTCGATTAAAGTATCAATCAAGCCTCACTGTGTCAGATACTTTTTACTTGAAGTTATAACACTTTTTTTTTCTCGTTTAAATCCTTGCTTGGTTCATCGTGACATTCTCTGATTCTCTGAAAGGCTTCACTATGATTGTTTGTTTGATTGGGGTTTAAAAACGTATTCGCTACCATGGCAACCAATGAAAACAATGACAAATTGGATGTTATTTAAAAGGCCATGTAATTAAAAAATGCCAATATATTATGAAGCAAACATGTTTCGAACTATATTCATGTTAGCCACTGTTAATTTCTTCTGTAACCTATTCCATGTGCTTATCATCGGAGAGTTTTTGGGAAAAATTACTTGCCGTCAAAACGAGGCTACGAGGGAGAAGCCTATAGATGTTGGATCGAGTGCTTTCATTTTACATATGCACAAAATAGCTCCACGCAACTTGTATTTAACATCAATGAAAAAGATTTCCACCGATGTGAATTAAATATTTATTTTACAATGTTAAATTAATTTTTAATTATGCTATATTGAATAGCATTTCACATATGGTGAATAGCATTTCACCAAATTTTGAAAAGCAGTTCACATATTTTGAAAAGCCTTTTACATACCTTGAATATAGCATTTTGAAATTGTGAAACTGTCTTAAACATATGTAGAATAATTTAATTACAAAAGTGAAAAAGAATATATATGTGAACAAATTTGATTAAAATTCCTACTTCAAACTTGAAAATAATATTGTTTTTCATAAATGTAAAAAAAGTTCAATTTTGTATATGTTATGAAAATAATTTCCCTTAACTGAATCCTTTCCAAATATGTGTGAAAAAGAATGCAACATAAGTATAATAAAGGTAATAAGGTGATAAAACGGCTTGCAGTAGAAGATGGGCCTTTATTTCGGACAAAACCCCCATATTTTAATGAACAGCAATGATATATCTCTGTAAAAGTAAATAATTTCTATATCTTATGGTTAAGAAATTATTTTTACTTGTACGTTTTTTAAAAAGGTTACTACGTATAGATTGCAGACTAATCTAATGCCGTACTGAAAAATCCAAGTTTTATTTTATTTCAAATTTCAGTACCAGAAACTTATTTATCAGAAGTGTGCAACTTCGCATTCAGTAAGGTATACTCTTAGAAATAAATGTTTCCTCGAGGGTTCTATAGAAAAGAAGATGGTTTTATATGGAACCATTACGACAAAAACGGTTCTTTGATTAAAAGAGGAACAGTTGCTGTGGGAGCTCCATACAGAACCAAAAAGGGTTTTACCAGAGCAATGACTGAAGAATCGTAAAGGGTTCCATACGAGCCATATTTTGCCAAGCGTGTAGTAGTGTCCCTTGTGTGCCAGCCCAAATGCGCGAAGGAAACCATCTTGACGCCGCTGATAACAAATAGAGAAGGCAAGAGGGACAATCACAGAACGTAATACAAATACACCACAAAGAGAGCGGCTTATTATTTATAACCGTTTGATATGAGAACATAAGGACACCAGGAAACTTTCTATAAACCCTTAACATATTTACTTAGACTTGCACTACTTGGGCACTGTGCTATGTTCTACTTGATGAGGGTTGTTATTACACACAACCACAATCGTTTACGACACATGACTGAGACTTTAATTAAACTCTAATCACAAACGTGATCTCAGCAATATAGTGTTAAACAACAGATCATTTAAGTGCAGGTGTATGCTGACTTAGAATCAAATTGTTAAATTAAATATTTCGATATGGATTGCTTTCAAAATATATGATGGTATGTTCACGTCAATATATCGTACCTAATAAACTTTTGCAAGATGCGCGAACTTTCGAAATAAATATAAATATAAATTAACAAGAACAAATATTTTTTCTATTGGTCGAATTCAATATTTGTACTCTAGAGAATGATAAACACAAATGTAACCGAATACCCTAAAAGTGAATAAAATAGTAATTTCATTATTTTGGAATAACACTTTCTTAGTTTTAACAGATTTTAGTTTGGACAATTTTGCAAGTTGAAACTCGACTCGTTTCACGTCTTCAGTTGTTCACGAAAAAGATACAAAGCGATAGAAAAAAAAACCCAACAAAAAACAAGACAGAAATGAAGTTAACAAATGGACTAGACAGCTAGTAAAGTTGTTTTGGCATATATAATTTTATGATAATCAAGCAGAGAATCGATCGATTGGCGTTTAACGGCGTATTTAATGTTATTTTAACGATACGTACACAATGTACTTCAACCTGGTAATAGCCATATTAAATAATACGTAATACGAAAAGAGTTTTTTTTTCTTTCTTGGGTAAATAATGTAACTCCGTGTGCACGACACGATGGCCGGGCTGTGTTGACTTTAGCCAGATGGCACAATAATTGATGTAAATTATTTAATAACTGAGAAAAATTTCGGTGCAATAAAAAAATCGACAAAAAGAAAATTTGAATTGCTGTCAACGGTCACTTGTACCAACCCGATTTCTGTTCGCCTATATTTAATATGTGGTAATTTTTTGCAATCTTTTTGATCGCTCTTTTCATGCGCGAAAACGAACACACCTCGAGCTGCGGCCTCTAAATTAATCAGCGCGGTTACGGATCAGTGATTGGAGGAATAAACTCGCCGCCTTCGTCTCCCACTTACGTCCTGTTCCGATTTATGATTCGTGCCTCATGAAGCGTGCAGTTTCCCCAAAGCATACCACAGAAATGTGACGTTTTAAAAAGCTGCGAATTAAATCTTATCAAAAAATTAAGACAAATAAAAAAAGTACGCACGCAATCATACACAACACAGGCTTGAAAGCTGTGGCTTAATTGAACAACAAATCCATACTAGTCATGCCTTTAAAAAAGTCATTGTGGCGAGAGATGCTAAAAAATCTGCTTGATGGTTATATCTGCCTGCAGGGGTATAAAAGAAAGAGACATAGTGAAGGTATCTCAGAAGGGGTTGTAGACACGACCGAGGAAGGATACTCTCTGTTGGAACTTTTACTATCTTAAGGTACTGTTATAGAGATAATACTTTCTACCCCTGATCGGTCCTTAGAAATAATTTGCCATTTATTTATTTTTTGTGGTTATTTTGCAATCATTATTTATTAAGCGACATCAGTGTTGATATCTAAATGGATGTTTTCTTCATTAGTGCTATTGTGTATTTGAGTGATTAAGGTTATATGCAGTACTTAGCTGTAGTGTGCTTCTGTCATGACGGTGGAACACCGGGAAGGGTGACGGCAACCACGTACCGTAGACTAGTACTGTGCAAACTGAAAAGATAAACAGCACAAGCAAAGCAAACAACAGCCTGCAAATTCCCAGTAACTCTTGCACAACTTGTTCTACACAAGGTCACCAAGAAACGCCTGTCAAGTGAATATATTAATTATTTAATCTAATGGACTACCATTTTAATGCTGTGTATCGTACAACCGTCGTTATAAACTTCTTTGGACTGCTCTGGCCGGTGCATGTTGAATATAAAAAAAATTTAACTTGTGCGATCGCACGACATGAAACCGCTGTATGTTAAACAACGCCAAGACACAAAGTCTTGATGAACGACATAACTTCCACAACGTTACAACAAAACAGATTTAATAGCATTCTCCTCAAAACTAGGATGACATAAACAATATATGTTTTTTCCTACACAACAGGTTTATTTATTTACTTACAAGACGCATTACCTTGTGGCTATTCTGCAAAAAAAAAGCCACAAATATCTGTATTTTTATTATAGATAAATTAACCTTTGTTGCCTCCACTGGGATCCAAACTCAGGTATCTAACAAGCTGGGAAAGTGCTATTAAAGACTGAGCAAAACTTTTATAATTTGTTTAAAAATATTCTGTTTTAATTGATAATTTTAACAATGTTACAATGTATCAAATCGGCAGTAAGTTTCATTGATTGATATCGATAAATGGTGAATTAAGTATCGATACATATTATTTTGTCGGATTGGTCCTTACCGATTAGTCGTTCTGGTACACATGGTATAACCGATTAATGTAGATTTGGTTAACAGTGGCCTTCAGCTTTCCATTACCGGCAGACATTTGGTTTGGTCATGCACTCTTTCTGCAGAATTGTCGTTTGTTGACCGCTCTCGCACAATTTATTGACCCCTCTCGCACAATGATCGATATCAATAAATCATTTATGAACATGAATATCGAGGTAGATGTTTCGTCGACATTTTTTCAATATCGATAGATAAATGATCGATGTAATCTATTGTAATGTGTCTCTGTTCACCATTTACCAAATACTTAGCATGGCTCTATCAAGATAGCGACATATTGTTTACGGTCTAATTACTCCACGATGATTAGAAGTAGTTATACTCGGCCTTAGTTTATTTTTACGCTTTTTGTCCCTTGTTATGCGCAGTGATTTTACATCTTGTATTAATCAAACATTTGATGGCAATCTTGAATCTTTTATTACAGAAAATCATTCTTTATTACCACGGTGCTGATAACATTAACTTAATTTATCAGTTGATGTTAAAATTAGTTATTTTACACAATGTCAAAGTTGATATAAAGTTTATTAAAGTGCATAAAACATATAACTACTTCCGTACTTCCGAGATAATTCCGTTAATTGATTTACATGTGCGTTAATTACACAGTCGAGCTAATTAAGAAAATAAGAATTAAGGCATGATTAGCTGTATTATAAAACATAATCAACAACTAAGCTTTTCTCAGCATCACTCTTACTAGTAAACGTTTCGCTCGCTCGGCCGATGATATCATTCTCAGGTGGAAGGCATCGTCCCATTCTCAACCTGCAAATCTCAACCTGCAAATTGATAAGGATTATCAAATATTTAAAAACAGTTAAGACTTCCGCATAACACTTCTACAAACCACATAGCCGTTATTAGCTTTGCATACATGTATATGATTGGAGACATAGCTAGTATCAGCCGTGGGCGAAACATGTCACCTTGTAGGATTTTCAACAACAGCAGCAGTAGTTTAACAATGCGTAACCCCTATGTGAGTGGGTTTTACATCTTTACCAAGGCGATCTCAATCAGATGCATTTGATCAAATTATGTAAATATGTGCAATATGGAAACGATGTTTATATAGTCAAAGTCTGTTCACAAACCCCAGTTTCTCTCTTGAAATTAAAACACTGCTGAACTAGATGAAGGCGTGTCAGCCCTTAGATCAAGGGCACGATATCATGGACAACAAACAACAAAACTGTCAACGATGCTAAACAAACATCATAATTGGAAACAAAGAATGTATATTACTAACTAGAAAATGATACATCTGTAACAATAGTTTGAGATGTTCAATATTTATCTTTAAAAACAACTCGATGTCCAGTATGTGTTTCTATAAAGAAAATATAACAAGAACGTATACTTGTAATAAGAGAAAAATTAGAAACTCGAGATCAACAATGGTTATCTGTACCAGGAACTCAAAATTGACAACGTTTATCTGTAGCAGGAACTCGAGATCAACAATTTATATCTCTAGCAGGAGCTCGTGATCAACAGTGTTTATCTGTAGCAGGAGCTCAAGTTCAAAACTGTTTATCTGTAGCAGGGACTCGAGATCAACAAAGTTTATCTGTAGCAGGAACTCGAGATCAAAAATGTTTATCTGTATCAGGAACTCGAAATTGACAATATTTATCTGTACCAGGAACTCGAGATTAACAATGTTTATCTGTATCAGAAATTCGAGATCGACAATGTTTATCTGTATGAGGAACTCAAAATTGACAATGTTTATCTGTAGCAGGAACTCGAGATCAACAATTTATATCTCTAGCAGGAGCTCGAGATCAACAAAGTTTATCTGTAGCAGGAACTCGACATTAACAACGTTTATCTGTATCAGGAAATCGAGATTAACAATGTTTATCCCTAACAGGAACTCGAGATTAACAATGTGTATGTAGCAGGAACTCGAGATCAAAAATGTTTATCTGTATCAGGAACTCGGAATTAACAAAATGATTATCTGCATCAGGAACTCGATATTAACAATGGTTACCTGTAATAAGAGCTCGAGATCAACAATGTTTATCTGTAGCATTAGCTCGAGATCAAACTGTTTATCTATAGCAGGAGCTCAAGATCAAAAATGTTTATCTGTACCAGGAACTCGATATTAACAACGTTTATCTGTAGCAGGAACTCGATATTACAAATAAACATCGTTGATCTCGAGTTCCTGCTAAGCAGGAACTCGAGATCAACAATGTTTATTTGTAGCAGGAACTCGAGATCAACAATGTTTATCTGTCGCAGGAGCTTGAGATTAACAATGTTTATCTGTTGCAGGACCTAAAGATCAGCAATGTTTATCTGTACCAGGAGCTCGAGTTCAACAACGTGTATCTGTATCAAGAACTCGAGATCAACATTGTTTGTCTGTAGCAGTAACTCGAGATCAATAATGTTTATCTATATCAGGAACTCGAGATCAATTAAATACCACTGACAAAGCTGATGTAGTTTTCTAATGAGCATGTGGATTATCAAGCACGTGTGGTTCATAAATATCTATTAACGTAGTCGTCCATTGGTTATACCATTAATAAATATTCGATAGCATTAAGAAGTGATATCGTTATCAATCGACTTAGACCATTCACGCTCTATTTACCGATCAGTAAAAATGAACCGATTTGCTTTATTATCTGACACATATATCGGACAAACTTCCCCAGTACTTAAACATACATTATAAAAAAACTCTATAATATGCCATTCATTTATATTTTGTGAGTTTCTTTGTTTTCTTTTAGGTTGGTACCATTCCCCCATCTTAATGGACTCATATGGCAGAATATATCTGCCATTGAAATATATTTCACGAACATTTGATAAGTTTCATGTTAAAAAAACCTTCATGAAAATGTTTGAATTTTAAAGAACACGAATTAAATTCATTGTACCCGAAGTACTACCAATTACTATCGTTGTTGTTTGAATAACAACAACAACAACAACAAACTCTGCCGTCTTCAATAGTCTGATATGAACATGAGAGCCAGCTCAGCAGACATCAGTTTTTTTAAATATGGACGATATTAGTGCGTCAGAAATCAACCCTCGGGCTCGGTATACTGTGGTCACAAGTATATTTTTCAATGTATAATGAAAAACTGTGTTTATATTTTTTAGTGAAGTTAACATCTAAGATATTCAACGAGATATGCTGTTAAATATAGCATTGCTTATTTACTATCTATTCTCTAATATCTTAGATTGGCATAGTTTTGTTTCGAGCATTTTGACGATAGATTAAAAGATAGTTAGCTATTTTTTTGCTTCTATTTTTTATTTCATATATAAAGCAATCTATGCAAAGACTGACAAGTTATTTTTGTTATTGCTTTGAAGGACATCTGGGGGACTTTACGTGCTTTGAAACATCACCCTCAAGTTACAGCAGTAACGATGGCTTGGAATCGACTTCCGATTAAAAACATTGCGGTCATTTTTTGGGGTAAGTTTTTCTCTTAGTTTCAAATTTAATAATCGAGTCTGCACATATATGTCAGCCGTCTTAGTATTTCAATTAACAAGTTATTTTAAATGTTGAGAGATATATTTTATGACACCGTACAACGTAGTATTCTGTTGTATGTCCGAAAACACTGTTCCAGATATAATAAAGAAGTGGAAGAAAGTCCTGTGAGTAAGCAGAACAAGCACTTACATTAGTTACCATTTAAACTGGCTTTACAAATCATTAATACAATTCTTTCCCTTATCATTTGATTCGAGTTGATTGTCTATATTCAGGAAATACACAAGCAGTGGAGCAAAATTCTCGTGACCAGATCCAAGGCAATAGTAGAACCGTGTGTTCATTTTTCGGTTAATATGTTAATATGCGTTTTTTTTTTTTTATATTTACCGGGTATTGAATAAAAAAAGAGAGATAAATTTGCTTGGCTCCGCCGTGACTCGAACCCCGGACCCTTGGGTTACAGGCGAACTTAGTGGAGTTGAACTGTGTATGCCCCTTGACCATTGCCAGTATATGGATTATTCATTTTTTGATTGAGCATATTTCTTTAGAAATGCCGAGTTGTTTCCTGAATATTAAAAGTTATCCGCTCTCTTTGTCCTGACTGAATACGTCTGAACACCAATAGCCATTATAATGTACAACACAGGGCATACTTGTGACAGTGGGATGTGGTGTGTTTGGCATTAAATGAATGTAATGCATAAGTAAGTATTAGTAAACCACGGATAACATGCCTCTATGTTTATATCATGTCAGTGACATAAACATTGTTTTCTCAACAATAAGATGCATGACATAAAAACCTGTAGTCCTTTGTGTTAAATGACACGGTTTGATTCGCTTCGACGAATTCCTTGCTTCAACATTACTTTTTTTCAGATTCAAGTTGAACATTTTTAAGATAATCGACTCTCTGCATTCCTTGTGCTCATCAAGCTGTTGCGTGACAAAACTGACAAATTGAAATTTAATCACTTTATATTTCTGTGGATGTTGATATCTTTAATCATATCTCAGGTTAATATACAACTTTAAAATAAAACGTGATATTAAGCATTATATTAAAACGTTAGATAGATACAGTGCCATTATCAAGGCGTTGTCCCATTTTGCTTCTGCATTTTAATGCCGTTTGTCTGATCTTGATTGCTTTTTGATATTTTTCTGTGTTAATTTAATCACACGAAGACGAAAATGCATAATGTTGAATCTTATTTTCACGAAATCTGTCACGTGTCCATTCTTGTAAATGAGCACATATGTAAAATATGTATTGTTAGTGGGAAGACATTTTTCTTCCCCAGATGAGGGATGGTATTTTTCTGCAAAAACAGTTTACTTTTAAAGAATACAATTAATTTAATATTTTTAATTTTGTTCATATATTAGCCGACAAAGGCTAATTTTAAACCGGGCGATAAGGATTGTTTTTCGCACATGGTCATTGTGTTGAGCAGTGCCAATAGGTCAGTGCAAATGTTCGGTGTTTAAATATTTGCATCAACATCAATCGTATTCTCGCGAGAGTTTATATAGTGCCCGAGACTAAGACAACTCTCGTACACTACGCCAGGCCATCGTGCATGGATTTTCGACAGTATTCGGGGCGACCTATGCCACAGACCAACAAATAAAAGAAGTGCAAAAAAGATGGCCCGGGTGTATCTTAGAGTCAGTGTCTCGACGTAGGAAGTAGAATTGATTATGTTTTAGAATGCATCAACATTAGCTGAATTTAATAAAGTGATATCTACTCGACATTCAAATTTAACTAATTCAAAGAAATACAGTTAACGTCAGTGCACTATGGAGGTCCCTTGTGTTTATATAGTAGACAGTGACTAAGCTAGGAAAATCATCATCCAATTATATATGAAGGGCATAAAACCATATCCGCCTATGTTCAAACGTGATATTTTTATTTAAAAAAAACCCGAATCAAAATGAGTTTATCTTTGCTATAAAACCATTATATCAATTATCAAAGTCATATTTATATTTTTAGAACATAACTTAGTCAAACTTACTGCTGGGTTTTGTGCCCATTCGCCGGTGGGTGAGCAAACAGAGAGCCAAAAAGGGACATAGACAGGTGTGGTTTTCAGCCCTCGAATGTTATCTTTTGCTGACAGATCACCATAACGTTTGCATGTTTGTTTGTGCAATGTATCGACAATCTACATGTACGAACTCGCGTAAAGTTTATGAATACATGCTGTACGTATGATATAGATACTAATGACGAGCACATTACTGTTTCAAGGTCAGGCGTTCAGACCTCTAAGGAAAAAGGTGCCCTAAAGTTAGCAGCAGAGAGTCAATGATATCCCCAAAGACGCGAAGTTTTTTTACAAATCCCCTTCAAATTGATGGCATTTTAAACGTGGAACAGCTGACCAATTTTAGCATCAGGGTAATAATTAAAATTAGTGCAAGTACAACTATAGCCAAGGGTAATATGGGAAGTTTGAGAAGGATATTGTAAAAAATATGTATATGTTATTATACACGACTGAATCCAATATGGAGTTTTATTGTACTATTACACGTCGGGTTGACAGTCCGAGTTGGACGAGCCGTCAATGACCTTTTAATTATTCACCGAGAAGTATAATATAGACGTGAGGCTACTTGTGAACATTTACAATTAATAGTTTTCGCTCACATTGTTTTTCCACAGTGACACAAATATACGACATTTGCTAATCAGCAAATAGCGTTGTCTAAGATTTTTCTGGTATTATGATATGGAAAACTAGTTGTCATCATTTTTTTTTCAGATAGGAGCACTTTTAGTTGATATGATATTCAATAAAACTTGTTTTTATAAGCGATGTACTTCCGTCAACTTTTCGGGTATTCTATTTTAAATCATATTTGGCTATTTTAACAAAGTGAATATGTCTGGTCACACTCACGTGACTTTAAAAAGTTACTCTGGGTTAAAAAAAATGTATGTCAAATCTGTGCTCCTCGCGCTTCGCTAACCTAACTGCCTTGGGATATATTACTACTCGACACGACAGTATTAATGTTAAAAAAACTTACATAAAAACGGGCATGAAAGTGCGCTGCTACAGTGTATATTTAATCTTTGTTCCTTAGTGCAGTGTCAGGACTAGCTATCATCAATTTGGCTATTATAAACATTAATATAAAAACATATAGGAACATAAACTCGCGCTTACGGAAAGAGGTACGATTATCGGTTAATACTTTTTACGACAATAAGGATGAATTTATCAGAGGACATCTTTATACCGACAAACAAAATATAGAACGATAAAATTTCTTATGTCAAACAATAGGCGTGAATTTATCGTACACGATTGTATTGTCGTACGGGTGGATTCAGTATATTAACATGTGTATACTAAGATTCGGGCGTAACAATTTTTTTAACTAAACCAATTGGCGTCCATAACACAGTAGTCTGTTTCACAAACACATTTGGGTACACGAAGTATTTGTGACGCTAAAGCCTGCAACACACGGTGTAACTTTGCCTGCAACAGTTGACACGAGTGTATACTGCCTCAGGCAAAGTTGCA
>JARFOD010150931.1:0-12499 GCA_031763545.1 Mopalia muscosa | reverse complement strand
ATTTTTTTGCCGAGGATAATTTCATTTTTCCTCAGCAATTTCCTCGGCAATTGCCGAATGCCGAGGCTAATTATCAGTGTTGCTTATTGATTAGTGAATTAATTAATGATCAAAGAGGGAATAATATGTGAATTTTTGTTTCTTGTTTCATGAAGGTATTTGATGTGGTTTTAAATGGAGAGCACACTGTGGTAGATGAATTGGATATTTATGGTAAAGTGGGCCGAGGGGTCGCCCACGATGAGATAATTCCATTCACCATTAAAAATGGAAAATTAAAAGTGAACGGGGAAACCTCACAATTAGATGGAAAGCTTAGTATAGAATTTATAAAGGTAAGAATATAATGTGATTTAAATTATAATTATCATCATTATATATATGATAAATACTAAGCAAATTCAAGCATATTGATTTCTGGCCTATACGATAGGCTGTGTGTCTTCAGCCTATTCATACTTACTGTACTGGAGGAGTAATAATTTTTCAACAGAGCAAAGCACTCTACTGTTATGTTTGTGGTAGTGATAGTGGGTGTACACCATTGTTAATAAGTGAAACATGGCTTTAAACATAAATTACTCAGTCAAAAGAGTTCTGGACAAGACAATTTAATCAACTTTTTACAATGTATATTTAGGATCAAATTCATATTGCTCCAATTTGTTTGGAACCTGTTGGTGTTTGGTTAAGATATTTAGTGACTTGTCTACATGATGACTTTATGTTTCAGGGTGACCTTGATAACCCAAAGGTGAATGCCTTATTTGTGATGAAGGGCACAGTTGAGGGTAAGTTTTGTGTTGAAATTTAGTAAATGAAGCTTTGAAAGAGTGCTTGTGTCAGTCAGATTGAGTCCATATATCGACCATCAGATATATGAATGAGTCACATGATGTGACTCTGGCAATCACGGGGGTGGTTTTTACATGGTTTTCCACTGTAATTAGGCAAGGAACAGGGTGAAGTGAAAAATAGGTCGTAATACCTTAGTACCTTAGAGTATGATGTTAAACCCCGACCAAACAAACAAACTTGGGTTACATGTAGTGTTACATTATTCATGTCCTGATTTGTTATGGATATTATACTGATAATTAGTTAATAAATTCACCCATCAGGCCTGTGCTGAATGGACAGAATCGTTTTACTGTTTTAGTCTAAATTTGCATTACTGTAAATGCCTTTATATTTGCGAGTATTAACTTTCGCGGATTTACGAAAAACGGCTTTTCACTGGTTGTATATTTCGCAGATTGACACCTTGCTTATTTGCAGAAAATAAAGACATTGTTTCTATTATACATAACACCTGCTTATATCATAGTTTATTAGCCTAATTATATGTAATTGATCATTCATTCGCTGGTTGAAACTTTCGCGGGAAAAAATTTTCCCGCGAAAACCGCTAAAATTAATGCATCACAAATATAAAGGCATTTACAGTATGCTACTAATTTTGACAAATTCGACATCAGATAATCAATGAAGATTGTAGTTAAAAGCAATTTTGCTTTTTTTTTAAATCAGCAAACCAGGGGAAAATGCAAATTTTAGGTTATCTCACAAAATTTTAGAGGATTTATACCTTGCATGTGTTGAATTTTTGGTGCAATTGCACAGTGTAACCTTTTTCTCTCCATAGATGTCCCAAAGTTACCTCCCTTGCCAGGGGTTGATAGCCGTCAAGAAGAAGAGGAAGAGGAAGAAGAATCTTCCGACCAAAAACCATCAAAACGTCGTCGACCATCGGGTCCTAAAGCCCAGGATCCGTATGCGACTGACGATACGAGCACAATGTTACTACCTGTCTTTGTAGCTGTTGGAGCCTTTATTCCCCTGTTATTCTGTCTATGTAGATTGTAGTCCTTAGCAACAGCATGTATATAACCATTTCATAATATAAGTTTCCAGAGTATTATACTAAAAAAGAAATCATATGATTTTGTTTAAATGACAGTTTTACTAAAATTGGAATAAGATGTTATGATACATTTTTTCAGGCTGTGCCATTTCAATCAACTATTTTAACGCAATTTTGAAATTTATAATGAAGATATTTAGTCCATCCATGAGTGCATCCCTGGACGATCAATCAACAATACAACCGTAATTTGAGTGAAATCAGGGGCTTAGCCAGAAATCAAAAGTATGGTGTCCAAAATTGTCATTTTGTTCCACTTTTCAAATACATGTAACTAACTGGGTGTCCGACCGATTTGAACAGTTTTCCTATCTGCATGTTAAAGTTTCTTAAAACAGGGTGTCCAAATGAGGCAATTGTTCACTTTAGCGTGAACAGGTGGATGAGTGTCTGTCTAAGGCCTTGGTGAAACCTTAAGTCCAGGGAAGAAGTTTTGTAAATAATAGCCTTCTGTATGATTTGGAGAGAAATTTGTGACCTTAATTGTAGGGTTCCTTAGAAATTTGACATTTAATCGAGGATTTGACGAGTTGTGGATGCTTTAAATTTGCTGTCGTGTCTTTTAAGAAAAAATCATCTTGATTTCAAGCATCCTATGATCGTCATATGTTTGGGTGGGGGAGGGTTTTTTCATAATTTCCTACAGGTGTTAATCACTAATTGGGCTGGCGCGCTGTCATTTGAGTGAGATAAATGCTGTTGTATACCCTCGATCAATCAATATATCTCTTACCTGTTGAAATAGCGTCTGCACACATCTGATATTGCCCTAATTCTGGAGTAATCAATGAAATGAATAAAGAAGTTGGTAGATTGTTGTTTATCTTGATTGACTGTATACACATTGGAAATCATTGAAATCTACAGCAGACCCCTTTTATTTAAAAACAGAATTTCACACAATTTATGACCAGCACATACTTGTCTATAGTATATTGATTAATAGGTTGCTCTCTCTTCAAAGCGAAGTAAAACACAAATAGAAAACCTTCAATGTGAATGCAAAGTGCAACCAGATAACTGGGAGTAATTAGAAGGGTCCTTCATGTTTCTAATGGTAGTTCAGGCCACACAAGGCCGATTAGATTAGATAATTACGGCTTGGGATAATCCTGTCTTTGTTTGTTGCTATTGACATCTAAGGGTGTTTTCTTTCACCCATTGTTCTGACATGCTGTCAATTGACTATTGTCTAAGACGGGCACTTGGACTGATTCTCACATATATATACAACTTATCTGGTTATGTCTATAATCTGACCCAAAATGTTTGTTACCTGATTTTGATTGGGTAGTCTATTTAAAAACCCAAACCAGGTATCCGTCATGAAAATCAGTGGTCTGCTATGAGAGTGGTTGGAATGGCCTGTATATTAATATGTGGAGAAGCCTTACTTTAGAACTAAACTAAATCACACGCTCATGGGACAAAAGAAATTTTTATCCAAAATTTTTTTACCCAGAGTTAATTTGTGGTGAACGATTTGTGTCAAATATAACCTTTCAAAGTATGAAACGGAGTATAGAGTGTGTCGCATGGTGTGGCTCTGGCAATAGTGGAGTTTTCCAACACATTTGAGCAAGGAATAATTACATTGTGAAATTGACAATCTGTCGTCCTATAAATGCAATATCCTGGTGTACAATAGTAACCCCAATCAAACAAATCAAAATACGAAGCATTTGCATTTTGTTGAATATCGATTAGCTCTTTTGGCAGTTTCTTATATTAGCTGATGGTTGGTGGCTTCAGGTCTCCTTAAACTCCCCAAGCTGTTTGAGGACTTAATGGGGCTGTGACATGGTGCCTTGCACTGTTAAACATTTGCTTTGGTTCCAGTGCTTGTCAGATACATGTAAATCATCTTAATTTTCTTTTAGGAGTCAGAGATATTGTTACCTTTTTGCTAGTTGTGAAAGTACAGGTATCATTTTAAACACATTTATGTTTTCTGAGTATTTCTGACACCTTCCAACTGAAAAAAGGTGTAATTTGCATCCAAATACTCAATTTCAACTTCCTTAAAATAATTTCCAAAGTAATCTTTAAATGGATGAAATTTAAGTTGATTTTGGCACATCTCATTATTGTTCCTTGTTGCCTTTCATTGGGGTGTTGTTCATCTCAAGCTCCTATACAGTCCAATACATCTGGGATTAGTATGGAGGGATAAGAAGCATTGCTTCCCTTTAAATTGGCGATTCATTAATTCGTAACTCGAACAACAGGCTGTGCATAAAATCGCTTACTTCTAAGGCTATTTTTTGTAGCAAAGCACATCATTTCTTGTTGATTCATAAGGAAGACTGGTTAAAATAATGTCCATTCAAAACAAACAAACCAATAAACAGGATTCTGTGTGGGTTCATAGCCTTTACATTGGAAAAAAGCTCATTCATATTTCATGAGGGAATAAACTTTTACCTGTCTGAGTTTCATTATTAATTGTTAATCTGTGTTACTGGAAAGAATGGGACAATGGGCAGCTGCCTTAGGAACATGCTAGCCGAGAAACATATGGCATTCATGGATTCGAAGGGAAGCAATGCTTCTTATCCCTCTATACTAATCCCGGAATACATGTAAGTAAAATAAACTTAATAGGCACAAAACGTCATAAGCAGAAAGAAATCCTGTTAACAAATAAATATCAGTGTATGGGTTTTGGATTCAGGCTTTTATCGTTGTCTTCAAGATCTCAATTTATTTTGATTATTTTATGGGTTTTTTAAATTTTGTTTGGCTCAAAAATTAATTTTGTTCATAATATCAAGTTCTATTTAGAGAGTTTATTAACCAATTAAATTGATTCGCCCTCATAGACACAGTTAAACTGTCATTGCATTACCTCATTTCATTTTGTAAATCTTTTTTTGTTTTGATCAATATTACTACTTTACTACTGAAGGTATGCAACACCTATTCATTTTTGGCAGCTTTTTTTGTGAGTTTGCCTATCCTCTTTATGTCAGGTGCCTGAGACATCAAGAGTGGTTCCTCTCTTACATTTAGCTGTCATGTCCAGTGCCTGAGACATCAAGAGTGGTTCCTCTCTTACATTTAGCTGTCATGTCCGATGCCTGAGACATCAAGAGTGGTTCCTCTTACATTTAGCTGTCATGTCCGGTGCCAGAGACATCAAGAGTGGTTCCTCTCTTACATTTAGCTGTCATGTCAGGTGCCTGAGACATCAAGAGTAGTTCCTCTCTTACATTTAGCTGTCATGTCAGGTGCCTGAGACATCAAGAGTGGTTCCTCTCTTACATTTAGCTGTCATGTCAGGTGCCTGTGACATCAAGAGTGGTTCCTCTCTTACATTTAGCTGTCATGTCCGGTGCCTGAGACATCAAGAGTGGTTCCTCTCTTACATTTAGCTGTCATGTCAGGTGCCTGAGACATCAAGAGTGGTTCCTCTCTAACATTTAGCTGTCATGTCAGGTGCCTGAGACACAAGAGTGGTTCCTCTCTTACATTTAGCTGTCATGTCCGGTGCCTGAGACATCAAGAGCGGTTCCTCTCTTACATTTTTGCTGTCATTCAGCCAAAGTAATCAAACAAGCTAAAGTAGAATTTCAAACTAAAATCAAAAAAATGTTGTTATTGTTTGCTGTGTCAATCTCTCACACATTGTTATTAGTGTCTTCTGTGTTTTATTTCCCACCATAATTGACCTATAAACTGCTTGAGACTATCTCTTATATATAGAAATTATAAAATAAACGAGTATAATAATTTGATCCATTTTGATATTGTGACATCATGTAAATTAGTGATAGTTCTGCAATACTTTTTTCTTTATATAAATTGAAAAAAGGAAAAACATAGGTCCAAATGTTTTTTTATAATTGTAAAACATACATTCAGTTGGTTTGATATAATTTTATGAAAATACCAAATAAGTCGTATTTCATACAGAAATCCTGTTTTTCATTCATTTTGAAGGGATTTTTTTTCCTATGATTCTTTTTCCTCTTAATTGTAATGAATAACTTTTATAATAATATGATGATAACTTTGGTGTTGGGTAATATATGTACAGTTGTTTGATTAAAAATTTAAGTGGTATAAACGTAACAAATTTATCACATTTTAAAAAATAAGTGTCATAAAGAAGTTTTATGTGGTTTGAAAGAATGCTACTGTTATTTAATTGTATATCTGAAAGTTCACAACCTATGTTTCGTTGTAATTTTTTTTATTTCTGCATGGGAACTATAGGTCCAAGAGACTTCGCTTTCCCTTTGAACTGAAGGGCAACTGGATACTGCTGTGTTTAAGTAGTTGTCCATGTGCTCCCTGAGCTGAAGGGTAGCAATAGTCCTCTCTGTTCAAGCGGTTGCCCTGGGGCTCTCACAGCTATAGGGCAACAAGATAGTGCTCTGTTTAGTGGTTGCACAGTTGCTCCCTGAGCTAAAGGGTAGCAAGATTCATCTCTGTTTAGTGGTTGCCCTGGGGTTCGCGGAGCTCAGGGCCAACAAGATTTGGCTATTTTGTGTTGTCTGGTGACATTGATGATTTGATTTGTCCACTGGGCTGTCACTGTCAAAATAACTTTGTCACATATAGCAGCAGAAGACCCAAGTTAAATATAACATTCATTTATGTTTACCATTCAACACCAGCTGAACATTCAATCTCTTTTATGGACTAGCTTGGATAAATTGTTTGTTTTAGGGCAGAATATGGCTTTTCCCCTCATTTGTTGAGTATAATAATGTATTGAAGTTCAGGGTGACTTTCATGGGTTAATATTTAAATAATATATACACATGTATATAATTGTTAAACCAGATGGATTGGAGAGTATTGTATACCTTTTTGTTACTAATGAAATGCAGCAGAATACAGGCTTGATTAGTTTAGAAAGATTGCTTTGTACAATTGCCTTTATTGTTTAATTTTAAAAGTTTGCTATTCACTCTTAATCATGTGATATACACTAAAGCATAGATCACCAATCAGTCTCTTGCGGCCGTGGCTTGGCCCTTACTAATCCTACTTCTATATACTGTTGGGGCCCATGGCTGCGGCGAGGTTTCCTCAGTTTTCCACCGTAACTAGGCAAGGAACAGTGTGAAGTCGAAATCTGTCGTCGTATAAGAGAAATACCCTTGAGTACGATGTTAAACCTCAATCAAATCTATGTAACTTCCACAGGATTAAGTCCATCTATCAACCATCATGCAGGTTTATGAGAGAGTCCCATAATGTGGCTCTTGCTACTTGCTGGGGTGGTCTTTACAAAGTTTCATCTCTGTTTTCCACCATAATAAAGGCAAGGATCAGTGTGACATGAACAATACTATGTGTATATGTTAAATACCCTTGATTACAGCGTTAAACCCCAATCAAACCAATTTCTCTGCTCTGATAAAGGGGAATAGCAGCCCCACTAACCCTGATTATTATTATGACTTAATTTGTTTTTGGAGCCCACAGATAAACTTTCAGAGTTTGCAGTTTTGACTTCAGCATGGCCGACTTTCTGGTCCATAATTTGATAATGACCTGTATATCCTAATTGTGAAAGCAAATCTTTATCAAAAGCATTTTTTTATGAAAAGTTTCGCAACATATTCATCTCGTACTAGTATTGAGTATTTTATATTTATACCATACTAGTATTGAGTATTTTATATTTATACCATACTAGTATTGAGTATTTTATATTTAGCAATCATCACAAATGTAGGATTAAAAATTTGAGTATATTCAGCTTACTATGTTGAACTCTTTTAATGTGGGCAGCTTAACGAGTGTAAAATAAGGTAACATGATTTGGCTTTTATTCATTGGATTTATTTTTTTCATTCAAGAAAACCCTGTAGCTTGTATAAGGGAGCAATTTTAAGCATACATGTAAATTGCTTATTTATAAATTCACCTGTGTGGTCTTTTCAAGTAATGTCATCTTAAATATAGAAGAAAACCCCAATCAATCATCCTTAACTTAGGTGATCACTATATCTGTTTTTATTTAATATATATATATATGCTGCAAATTTTGTTTTTCATATATTCCACCTGATGATATAAGCAGATGGGACAGGTAGAGTCATATATTTTAATACCCCTGATTTCAAAATTTCATGTATTTTTTTGTTTGTTTTTTTGTGGATGTATATATTTAATAATGTCATTTGTTGAAAATCATTAGCCTTCTTAAAATATTGTTTTCCTTTAATCTGGGATAATAAAGTTAACTTTCAAAACAAATCCCATGGTTTTTCTTGTTATTCCCTCGCTACTCTAGTATAGCTATTGTCCATCCGGTCTTTAACTCAAAAGCTCGATAAACAAATGATCAGATTAAACTTGGAATGTAGATTCATTATGTGAAGAGGACTGTTTCACCAAATTCCGAAAAACTATGTCTTATATGGCTGCCACATTTTGAACAATATAATATGGCTGCTATTGTATAATATTATGTGAAAAACTTGGAAAAAAAGACTTGCAAAGCAGTTATTTGGGGAGTAATTCTTCAACATTTACATCTGTGTATGATCACAAATTCAGCTATTATTTCATGTTAATTAAAGATTTAGGTACACTGTTTTCAGCTCTCACAAATTGTCCAATTTAACATTATGCTAATTAGAATTCACTCTTCTAGATAAAAAATATTCTCCTCAAAGAATGATTTTTAGCTTTCCCACTTCTTTCAAACATGAAGCCCTGTAAATAAAAACAATCTATGAAATAACACTATTTTTTTCTTATATATATATTTTTAGACTAAATAAATGATCTCAAACAGCTCCTAGAAGACTGGGATATTTTTATTCCATGTACATAGTTCAAATCCAGTAAATTTACAAAACACACAATAGATAAAGATGCAGAGGTATCTAACAAAGTTACTTTTGCACCAGAACCAGACTTAACTGTGTGCAACAAACTTTTTTGTCTGGGGTATGTGTAATCGTGAGTGAATATGCTGAGTATTAGAAAACGGTTCAAAGAGTTTTTCTCACTTTAACATTATTTCATAAACATGGGGTTGATGTTTAGCATACTCAAGTCTGAGTCTTTGCTCAAACTCTTAAATTCATGCTCCAGAGTTGACAATTCATGCTACTGAGGACAAAATATCATCTTGAGCGTGTTCCAGGGTCCATATTCCTATAAAGCTAATCAAGTATTTCTTAAAGTTAAGAAATATTCAGCCAAATTTCAGCCTTTTATTTGGTGATGCAAAAAGTAAAATGTCAAATAACTGAGTTGACATTTTACCAATTTCACTTATAATCTTTCATTTAGGATCAAGTAAAGTTAAACAAAATGGGGTTATGTACTTAAAATGGTGTTTGAAAATTTGCTAAGTTTTTCTTAACTTTAAGATTCACAGATGTAAGATAATTACATCAAATTCCATGAAATGACAAGATCTGCCTTTTTAGATTTCATAAACTGAAACATAGAATAAGTTCTTTAATGGACATATAGAAATTGGATAACATAAAAGAACAATTTGCTTCATTTGTCACAAGGTTTCTATCTAATGTCCGCCATTGTTTCAAAGTTTTTTTTACTCTGAAATGAGATTAAAAACATTCTGACCAAGAACTCCAGTTGTTTTTCATATGAAATTCTTGTTTGTTTTACAAACTAAGAATTTCAACATGCAAATATTGTCATGTCTTTGATTTGTGACTTTTCACTCTTCTAGGTCAAATTATTAGGTGAGAATAACAGTATACATGTCACTTTTAACAGTAACAATCTATCTTATGTGCTCCAGTACGTGCAGACTACTATATGCATATATTTCAACATAAATCTTTATATAGATTAGACATAAACTGAACATTGATTCTTTTTAACTTTTCTTAACTCGAGCCATTATTCTATGCCATCTGGTAAACTTTGTCTGCCTTGTTCAATTGTATATTTCTAAAAAAAAAAGCATTCACACTGGCACAAGGATGTAGATTAATTAAAATTGTTTCACTGTATATTTACAATAGCATAAATCAAGCAGAAGTATGAAACCAGCCATTACCCTGACTAAATGGTATTGTGGCTTTTAGAGGACTATCATGGTGCCATATGACTCCTAGCGCATGAGATCGGGGATTTGGATCATTTCGCATAGTTTGAATGTCAGAATCTACTGATGCCTTATGGATAAAATATAATCTTTGTCACGCGGTAGAAATATATAGGTCAATGAGCTTTAGCATGATTTACTCAGAATACAATTCATGTTCTTTGAAATTTCGTTATTTCTCGCTTAAGGGAGCTTTTTCAACACTCAGCGTTTGCCTAGTCACAATGCGGTTTAGACTGGGTACACATGTAATGGCTGGTTTCATACTTATGCTGCATAGACTTCTGACATTACTTATACCAGTAAGCCTAACCATGTATATGGACATCATATGGTTCTCTCTATTTACAAAACCATTTAATAATAAATATATGTACAATATTAAATATGGCTTACACATTGATATCAACTTCTGTAACTCAGGGGCTGAAAACATCATCAACCAATCAGAGTTTATTATAGATTTAAATCCTCTAATGAAGGCAGCTGATTGGTCCTTGATCTGTCCATACATTCTGAACAAATTATGGTTTTACATGAGTTTAGATGAGCATTTTAAAATATATTTATAAACATGTGATTGAAATAGAACATGATCACATTTAATAATGTTACAATGACAGTATATTAAGATTAGCGTGTTTGAGAAACATTTGAAAGATGGGATAAAGTTTTACCTTGAAGATTTTCAACTCCTGTTTAAAAAGTATCAGATTCAGTGCAGAAATTTCTATTAAATAAAAACTTATTATAGAGAGAAAAAATCAACAATATAATTTTTTTTAAATCAAAGTTTAAAAACTGATTTGACCTAAGATTTCTAGTCCGATGCAGTGTCTTATACAGTTCTCACTGTATCAGCTGCAGCCAAAAATATGTGAATAATAAAAAGAAAAGAACTGATTTTCAATTTCATTATTTGATTACAAATCATACAGCGGTCACATAAATAACTTAACTTATAACACAGAACTTGAATACTGAATATCATTGTCAAGGCCAACACATAAGCAAAATTAATAAAGATTCAATTAGGTTATAACATGGTTTAAACAATGTACTTAAAACTGATATATACATCTGTAAAAAACATCAGCCAGTTGGGACTATCAGTAAACACATATTTCCATTGAGTTCTACTTAATAATGGCACTAAATATAACACACGTAATTAAAACTTAAGGTCACATGTAACCGAACATTTTGGCAATTATACCCTGGGCACCAAACTTATATGATCAACTTACATCGTTACTTGACCAAAGATAAATCTTTGATTGTAACACCGCCTTGGATTCTTGGACATTCAAAATTTTGTTGGAAAAGCAAATGTAGTCATGACTGGAATTAGTAATCCATGGTTATCCATACCTAATGACATTCTAAAATAACATCAATTCTACTTCCTACGTCGAGGCATTGTCTCTAAGATACACCCGGGCCATCTTGTTTTGCTCTTCTTTTATTTGCTGGGCTGTGGTGAGACTGAAAACTACCATCCCCTTAAAAGCACTGGCCAGGTCTCAACAGAATGTAGTACAAATTCTTTCCCAAGGTGAGACTGAAAACTAACCTCCCCTTAAAAGCACTGGCCAGGTCTCGGCAAAATGTAGTATAAATTCTTTCCCAATGTGAGACTGCAAACTAACCTCCCCTTTATAGTATTTGCACAGTGATTTTAACTTATCTTTTTCCCTATCAAATATGTACACTGGTCTGAATATTTCAAATATTAAACTTTTCGCACGCTGTCATGACAATTCAAAGCCTGTGTTTGAGTGAATAGCATATCGTAACTTTTCCCGTAGAGTTGTTTTTTTCTGGTAATTTGGTAGTTTTAGGAGATTGAAGCATGTTGAAGAGGTGGGGAGTCTACCAATGGGATCTCTTCTCTTAATATTGAAGAAACCTTTCAGAACGCTGCCAACCGTATCTCCCGTGTCCTGGAATGCAAACCACCATTAATAGTAAAAAAAAAATCACACAATTTATTTAATTTTGCATCCTAAACTTCATCTATGTAAAAGCTAAAACTTGAATTTTTCTCATTTGTCTCAGTTCATGATTTCATATTCTCAATGCTGAAATTAAACAATCACTTTTGGCCATTTTGAGTTTTGGAGGTTAGACAGGTTGTTTTTACCATTTTCCATTTTTTTGTTTAATTATAAGAAGAATCCTGGATACGTGAAACTTCACCAGGGCCTCTACTTATATGTGGTTGCCTCGTCCTCATGGTGATCCCATCTAAACAAGTTAAGGCTACATCGATGGACATCTTTACAATGCCTTTAAGTTAGTTTGTTTGATTGGGAATCAACAGCTACTTAAGGTAAATTCGCTCATACAGTGGCCTGCAGGCCCAATAGTTGAAGGAAACCACTGACAACAAACAAAGACAATCACAGGATTCCAGTTAAAGATGGATCAGCTCCATAATACCCCATAGCTTTGTTTGTTTGTTTGATTGGTGTTTAACGTCGTACTCAAGGGTATTTCACTTATATGACGACGGACAAAAA